>CM018691.1:67566896-67747049 GCA_009363875.1 Mikania micrantha | reverse complement strand
AGGTTAAAACAATTAAATTGGGAAGCTTATTGCGAAACCCTAGCGGGCAGACTGGTAGTGTGCGTGTGTGTTGAGTGGGGTCGCGGGTTCGAGCCATGCTTGGGCGGTTTTGTGAAAAATACCATTTTTGGTATTTTTGCAATAACTTTCGCGTACGAACTCGTTTTAACCCCGTTCGAATTTCATTGGAACCAGAATTTCATCCCGAACGCATTAGAATAATAAAATTCATATTTTAGAACGAAAACGTAATCGCGTAAATTACGTTTATTTAAATAAAATCATATATGGTTTTATTTAAACGAGTTCAAAGGCACGCGTACTTTCGTATGCATATTCTAACAAGTCAAACATACGTGTGTTGACACGTATGTGATTTTAAGCACAAAACAACAATCCGAATAACACTAGGTTATTGTTACAAACACAGGTTCTTCGTAGAGGACTTTCTACACGAGTTTAAGTGTGTTGATCATTCTGCAACAATCGAAGGTGCGTACACGGCCCCTTTCTTATTTTAACTGTTTTGGGGGAGAAAACATGTGCAACAAAAATTTTGGATACATATCACTTGCATGAGTTAGCTGTTTACATTATGTGACAACATAGCATTTACAAGTCCTTACACTTCGAACCGTTTAGTTTGCCGTAGCGCAAAGCGTGGTAGTTGGAAATAGATCTATTAGGTTTGACAAACCTCACTTGGTAGATGGGATCTACGCAAGTGTTTGACTGACAAACACACATTACTATTGTTCGTGCTAGACAATAGTGGCAAGGCAAAACATGCGATAGCATGCAATCGTCAGCTTCGGTGTCGACCACTTATGTAAATAGTATAAATGACTAGCTATCATGACTATGCATGTGTGATTATGTTATCTGCAAACTTTATATTCAAACTGTCGTTTCAACATTTGTGAATGCTTAAACATGTGTAATGCACCAACCTTTGTGTTGACTTGATTTACATGTTTTCTCAGGACGCTAAGGTACACAAGAAAGCAGGCATGGACTAGGAGATCGAGTCGCATGCATGTTTTACATTTCTGTTGTTTGGATTGAACATTTGGGATTTTGTTTTGTAATTTACATTTTACAACCGTTACGTTTGTTATTGTTTTAAAAGGCTTCCGCAAACTTTGAAAACTTTGATATTTCAGTTTTAGACCAAAGTATGTTTTGAAAATTCATATAGAGGTCTTCGTTATGTCTAATGATCTGAGATCCTGGTTTGTCACGTTCCCAAACGGTATGATCCGTTAGTTGAAAATTGGGGGTGTGACAGATTGGTATCAGAGACATTTGTTATAGCGAACTAGGTTTGCATTTGTAGACTTAGACTATAACTGTTAGACATTAGACACGCATACTTACACATATCACTTAGAAATTACATATGGCATTATGTAATAGACTTGCTTACACATTCCATGGCACTGCACTTACATATGGTATTATGTAACAGGCATGGCATCTTCATCATCAGTACCATTACATATATTGATGATTCAGAGGATGAGGAGACGGTAGTTCCAGTACCACCATCATCACCAGCACCACCTATCCCATATCCTCCACCATCTGAGAGAGATGATTCCGACCCTGAGGAGGATCCGGATGAGGATCCGGATAAGGATCCGGAGGAGGAGCCAGCTGAGGATTCAGATGGGATCCGGATGAGGATCCGGAGGAGGAGCCAGCGGAGGGTACTCAGGAGATTCCTGCTGAGGGACCTTCTACTCATCCACCACCTGCGTTGGATGTTCCTGAGCCTAAGATTGCCAAACTACGTGAGGACTTGTACTGGGCAAATGATAGGATTGAGTACAATGTTCAGGAACTCTGGGATGCGAATGAAAGACAAGATAACCTTGCCAACCTGGTTAATGAGATGCGAGATGAGATCTTCTAGTTGATTGGTCTTCTTCAAGCTTCTGAGAACCGAGCTGAGATTCTGGAAGGCAGACTTGTAGCCTTGGAAGATTTGGTGGTCTCGGAGAATGAAGAAGAGGATGAAGAGGAGGAAGGGGAGGAACCAGCACCAGCTGTAGATTCTGATCCTGAATCCACTATCGATGACCCAGAGGACTGATTTAGTTAGACTTATTAGGGGCGGGTTGTGTCCCTACATTAGAAGTTTGGAAAATTTATGTTTTGATTTTAAAAGTATTGTACTCAAATCAGATTATTATCTATTGAAAGCTATTATTTATTGCCAACAGTTGTGTTGATTTCTACATTACATGGTTGATGTTTGTTGTATTGTTTACACGTTTCACATTGGACTTTGATAACACTCTAACATTTCTTTTAACTAGGAAGATAATGGCCGGTGAGAACGTATAGATGACAGTTGCTGAGCTCAATGAGCTGATCAATAACAGGGTCGTGGAGGCAATCGCGAACTACGTTCAGACACACACACTACAGGGCCACAGGTCCAGCAGGGGGATTGGTGAATCCACCGGTGTGCACGTTCAAGATGTTCTTGGACTGTAAGCCACATAACTTCAAAGGATCGGAGGGAGCCATTGGACTCCTACGATGGATTGAAAAAGCTGAATCAGTTTTTGAAATGTGCAACTGTCTTGAGGAGAATAAGGTTAAGTATGCCACTGGAACCTTGGAAGGTCCGGCATTGACTTGGTGGAACTCGAATGTTCAGACTTTGGGATTGGGTGAGGCTAATGCCTTAACTTGGAATGGTTTCAAGACCTTATTGCAAGAGGAGTACCGACCTCGTAGTGAAATGCAGAAACTGGAGGAGGAGTATTGGCACCTCAAGATGGAGGGGTCAAACATCGAGGAGTACACGACTCGATCTCATGAACTGGCCAGACTTCTACCTCACATGGCTACTCCCGCAAGCAAGTGGATAGAAAGGTACATCGGGGGATTGGTGCCTCAGATCCAGGGATTGGTCACTTCTGCAAATCCCACAACAATTCAACAAGCTGTTCGTTTAGCGCACCAACTGACTGATCAGGCAGTGTTACAGGGAACTCTGCCTAAACGCACATCAACTACTAAGGTGGGAGACCACAAGAGGAAGTGGGAAGGTAACAACTCCAAGAATTTCAATCAACAATCGTTTCAGCAGAATCGAAGGCATGATTCAAATAAGTCTTATCACAACTCGAACGGTGGTCAACAGTCATCATCATCAGGGGGTTATATTGGTAAACATCCAAAGTGCAACAGGTGTGGATTTCATCATGCGGGAAATCAGTGTGATAAAATTAAGTGTCAACGGTGTGATAAAGTTGGACATGCAGCTAAGGATTGCCGCGGAGAGCTGCAAAACAATTCCAACAATTAAAATAACAATCAGAACAACGCACCGAAGGGTTGTTTTGAGTGTGGTAAGATGGGGCACTTTAAAAAGGATTGCCCACAACTCAAGAAAGGCGGGGCTAACGATGCAAATGGCAACGGCAATGGCAACGGCAATGGCAACGGCAACGGCAATGGCACCAACAACAACAATAACAACAACAATGGTGCTAGGGGCCGGGCGTTTGTGATTGGAAGACGGCAAGCACGGGAGGATCCCAACATTGTCACGGATACGTTCCTCTTAAATAATCACTATGCCTCTATGCTATTTGACACTGGTGCAGACCGGAGTTTTGTGTCTAGTTCATTCTCTAAGTTGCTAAATGTTAGTCTCACTGCCCTAGATAGTCCATACACTGTAGAATTAGCTGATGGCAAGTTAATTGTAGTGAAACATATTCTTAGGGGATGTATCCTTGATTTGATGGGTCAAACATTAGAAATTGATCTTATGCCTATCACTTTAGGCAGTTTTGATGTAGTCATTGGCATGGACTGGTTATCCAAAAACCAGGCTGAAATAGTGTGCCATGAAAAGATCGTTCGTATACCTCTTCCGCATGGAGAGACATTGTACGTACAAGGCGAGAAGAGCAGTACGCCACTGCGTCTCATATCTTGTATGAAAGCACACAAGTGTCTGCGTAAAGGTCATACGGCAGATATAGCACTTATAACTGAAAAGCCGGTAGCTGAGAAGAAGATTGAAGACATTCCAGTAGTTTGTGAATTTCCGGAGGTATTTCCGGAAAATTTGCCGGGATTACCGCCTATCAGACAGGTGGAATTTCGAATCGACCTTACACCAGATGCAGCACCGATAGCTAGGGAGCCTTATCGACTTGCACCGTCTGAGATGCAAGAATTATCTACGCAACTGCAAGAGTTGTTGGATAAGGGTTTCATACGACCTATTTTTTCACCGTGGGGAGCTCCAGTTTTATTTGTCAAGAAAAAGGACGGGACTTTCCGTATGTGTATCGATTACCGAGAACTTAACAAGGTTACACTCAAGAACCGGTATCCGTTACCTAGAATTGACGATCTGTTCGATCAGTTGCAAGGTTCGAGTTACTACTCGAAGATTGATCTCAGGTCTGGTTATCATCAACTCAGAGTACAGGAAGAAGATATCCCGAAGACAGCATTCAGGACGCGCTATGGCCATTATGAGTTCTTGGTCATGCCATTTGGGTTGACAAACGCTCCAGCTGTATTCATGGATCTCATGAATCGTGTTTGTAAACCTTATCTCGATAAGTTTGTCATTGTTTTCATTGATGACATTCTCATCTATTCTCAGACCGAAGAGGAGCATGCTGAACATCTTCGATTGCTGTTGGAATTACTGAAACAAGAACAATTGTATGCTAAGTTCTCGAAATGTGACTTCTGGATGCGAGAAGTTCAATTCTTGGGTCATATAGTCAATGAAAAGGGTATACATGTTGATCCAGCAAAGATTGAAGCGATTAAGAATTGGGAAGCACCAAAGACCCCTACCGAGGTACGACAATTCCTTGGTTTGGCGGGTTATTACCGACGATTCATTGAGGGATTCTCAAAGATCGCTCAACCACTTACAGCTCTTACGCACAAGGGAACGAAGTATAACTGGACTAATAAACAGGAAGCTGTATTCCAATTATTGAAACAGAAACTCTGCAGTGCACCGATTCTGTCCTTACCGGAAGGGACGGAAGACTTTGTGGTGCATTGTGATGCATCTGCACAGGGTTTGGGATGTGTGTTGATGCAACGTGATAAAGTGATTGCTTATGCTTCAAGACAACTACGACCACACGAAAAGAATTACACTACTCATGACTTGGAGTTAGGAGCAGTGGTTTTTGCTTTGAAGATTTGGAGGCATTACTTGTATGGAACTAAGTGTACTATTTACACTGATCATAAGAGTTTGCAACATATCTTTGATCAGAAGGAGCTTAATATGAGACAACGACGATGGGTTGAGTTGTTGAACGATTACGAATGCGCGATTAAGTATCACCCGGGAAAAGCTAAAGTGGTAGCTGATGCTTTAAGCAGAAAAGACACTTCAACAAAACGGGTTCGTGCACTCATGATGACGATACATACTGACTTACCTGACAAGGTACGTAGTGCTCAGCTTGAGGCTTTGAAAAAGGAAAACTTGGTACAGGAATCCTTACGAGGAATGGAAGAACAATTGGATGTTAAACCTGATGGGATCCGTTATTTCATTAATCGACTCTGGATACCGTTGTATGGAGGTTTAAGGGAACTCGTGATGGATGAAGCACACAAGTCTAGATATTCAGTCCATCCGGGATCAGACAAGATGTATCATGACTTGAAGGCACTGTATTGGTGGCCTCACATGAAAGCCGACATTGCTACGTACGTTAGCAAATGTTTGACTTGTTCGAAAGTCAAAGTTGAATACCAGAAGCCATCTGGTTTACTGCAACAACCAGAGATACCGATGTGGAAATGGGAACAGATTTCGATGGACTTCATTACTAAGTTACCCCGTACACCGAGTGGTTGTGATACGATATGGGTAATTGTCGATCGATTAACGAAATCTGCACATTTCCTAGCAATCAAGGAAACCGACAAGATGGAGAAACTGACTCGTATTTACATCAAGGAAGTGGTAGCACGGCATGGCGTGCCAATCTCTATCATATCAGATCGGGATGCTCGATTTACTTCCAACTTTTGGAAATCACTTCATAAGTCATTGGGAACTCGTTTAGACATGAGTACCGCCTATCATCCACAGACCAACGGTCAAAGTGAACGTACGATTCAAACGCTCGAGGATATGTTACGAGCTTGTGTAATTGATTTTGGTGATAGCTGGGAAAACCACTTACCGTTAGTGGAATTCTCTTACAATAACAGTTATCATACAAGTATTCAGGCGGCACCGTTTGAAGCTTTGTATGGTCGTAAATGTCGTTCACCAGTTTGCTGGGCTGAAATTGGTGACAGTCAGATTATAGGTCCTGAACAAGTACACGAGACGACAGAGAAGATAGTACAAATCCGGAACCGTATGGCAGCGGCCCGGGATCGACAAAAGAGTTATGCTGACAAGCATCGTAAACCATTGGAATTTCAAGTAGGAGACCGAGTTCTTCTAAAGGTATCACCTTGGAAAGGTGTGATACAATTCGGCAAACACGGGAAGCTTAGTCCACGGTACGTAGGCCCTTTTGAGATCCTGAAAAGGATTGGTCCGGTTGCGTATCAACTCAAACTACCGGAGGAACTCAGTGGAGTTCATGATGTCTTTCATGTATCGAACTTAAAGAAATGTCTTTCTGATGAGACATTGATTGTACCATTGGAAGAAATACAAGTAGATGAACAGTTACGATTCATTGAAGAACCAGCTGAAATCATGGACCGAGAGGTCAAACAGCTCAAACAAAGCAAGATTCCAATAGTCAAAGTCCGGTGGAATTCAAGACGTGGTCCTGAATTCACATGGGAAAGGGAAGATCAAATGATGAAGAAGTATCCTCATCTGTTCAAAACAACAGCAACAAACACTGAGAGCGCACGTTAAATTTCGGGACGAAATTTCCTTCAACAAGGGGATGACGTGATGCTTCACACATCAACACTGCAAATTTCAAACTGTAAGCACAAACACTTTATTCAATTGGTTTTGTTACAAACATTTGTGCTACATTACATTTTATACATTTTATGTGCTACATTTCAGATGCTACATGTTATGGTAGTACATGCATGATTAGTTACACCTTTTGTTATGTGCGATGTTGCATAGTACAAACAATTACAGACACTCACTATGTATGAGGTTACATAGCACAGCATGATCAAACACAAACAGTCACAGTTAGGTGAACTAACTAGGGTACACACAAACAGTCACATTGAACGATCACACTTAGTTGTGATGTTGCAAGCAGTAGATTTTGTGTGTGAGTACACAAAAGCACACGGAATGATCAAACCACACTAACACGTACAATTTAAACTCGTAAGTAGTTTCCTAACTACTCCTAACATTTACTAATTTTCGGGATGAAAATTCTTTCAACAAGGGGATGATGTGACAATCCGGTATTTTCGAATTAACCTTGTTAACCGAAAGTAACGAAATCACAAAAGGTTTGCTGGACACTAGATTGGATAGAAGGTAGGACCAATTGTACTTTATGAGGCCCAAATGGATAGAAGGTAGGCCCAATTGTACTTTATGAGGCCCAAATGGATAGAAGGTAGGCCCAATTGTACTTTATGAGGCCCAAATGGATAGAAGTTAGGCCCAATTGTATTTTATGAGGCCCAAAAGGATTAACCTAGTCAATAATAGTTCAATTGGCCCAACTAGTGACAATTCGGGATTTTTGGTTCAACTTTGTTAACCGAAATGTGATGTTATTATACGAAAACAAATTGCAAAGGTTAGAATATAACAAAACATGTGTATAAGCACTAAATATTGGGGATTAGTCATGAAATTAGGTGAAATACTAAATTTTGACTTTTGGAAGTCAAAATTCGTCCAAAAACTTCACCTAAATTCGAAATTAGCATTATCAAGCAATTATGACTGAATTAGAACTGTTTTACTCAACATATTAATGATCTATAACAGTTACCAAGTGTTATTAGCATCATGATTAATCGAATTAAAGGTTTAAGGAAACCAAAAGTCGAAACCGTTTTGAATCATTATCAAATTGGTTCAACTGGATCATAATACATCAAATCGAAACTTCAGAACCTCTAGTCGGCCTAATTAGAAGCTATTCCATATCACAATTCGATCCCAAGAGTTCCAGATTGAAGAACCCGATCGTGGAGTAGCCGAACTCAACCTAAAGTCGAATCACTCCAATTGGGCATCAAGCAAGGTAATAATCTATTCCTACAGTACCTAAAAGGTCAGACTAAGGATAACCACATGTTAATTTCAGTTTCTAACATCGGATTAATCGATTTCAATAGCTAGGGTTCAAATAAGAAACGGTTTTGGGGGTTGTTGATCAAACAGGTTTAAGAATCAAATTAATATGCATAATTAGTTTCATAAACCTCCGATTTAAGAAATCCATACGCGAATTTCATGAAATTACAACGAATAAATGGATCTCAAGTTTCTAGGGTTCTAAGTCTAAACGGTTTGGGGGTTTCTTGCTTAAACGGGTTAGTAATGAAATTCAATCGCACATATAGATTCAGAAGAATGCGTTTGAGATAATACCCATGTCAATTGTATGAAACAAAAATGAATTCTAAGATTTTAAGTTATAGGGTTCTTGAGTGTCGAACGGATTGGGGTTTTCGAATCAATCGAACATAAGAATCAAATTAACCATTACAGACATGTTCGAAATATCAAGTCTAATGAAAACCCTATGTATTCGGGTATTTTCTAATTCAAATTCGAAGATATTGAGTCGAGCTTTAGTTCGGTTGAAACCGAGCACATTTGGGATCGATTAGAGGTAACCGATTAATAGATGATCGAATTAGAACCACCTGTAGGTGCGCCTAAGTATCTGGAACCATAGCCCCATGGTGTTGATGTCGGTTGGGTTTGAATCGGGTCTCAATTGGAGCCTTGTTGGTTCGGTATGGCTAAACAAAAGGGAACCCAGGAAACTAAGGTTAAAACAATTAAATTGGGAAGCTTATTGCGAAACCCTAGCGGGCGAGACTGGTAGTGTGCGTGTGTGTTGAGTGGGGGGTCGCGGGTTCGAGCCATGCTTGGGCCGGTTTTGTGAAAAATACCATTTTTTTGGTATTTTTGCAATAACTTTCGCGTACGAACTCCGTTTTAACCCGTTCGAATTTCATTGGAACCAGAATTTCATCTCGAACGCATTAGAATAATAAAATTCATATTTTAGAACGAATACGTAATCGCGTACAATTACGTTTATTTAAATAAAATCATATATGGTTTTATTTAAACGAGTTCAAAGGCACGCGTACTTTCGTATGCATATTTCTAACAAGTCAAACATACGTGTGTTGACACGTATGTGATTTCAAGCACAAAACAACAATCCGAATAACACTAGGTTATTGTTACAACACAGGTTCTTCGTAGAGGACTTTCTACACGAGTTTAAGTGTGTTGATCATTCTGCAACAATCGAAGGTGTGTACACGGCCCCTTTCTTATTTTAACTGTTTTGGGGGAGAAAACATGTGCAACAAAAATTTTTGGATACATATCACTTGCATGAGTTAGCTGTTTACATTATGTGACAACATAGCATTTACAAGTCCTTACACTTCGAACCGTTTAGTTTGCCGTAGCGCAAAGCGTGGTAGTTGGAAATAGATCTATTAGGTTTGACAAACCTCACTTGGTAGATGGGATCTACGCAAGTGTTTGACTGACCAAACACACATTACTATTGTTCGTGCTAGACAATAGTGGCAAGGCAAAACATGCGATAGCATGCAATCGTCAGCTTCGGTGTCGACCACTTATGTAAATAGTATAAATGACTAGCTATCATGACTATCCATGTGTGATTATGTTATCTGCAAACTTTATATTCAAACTGTCGTTTCAACATTTGTGAATGCTTAAACCTGTGTAATGCACCAACCTTTGTGTTGACTTGATTTACATGTTTTCTCAGGACGCTAAGGTACACAAGAAAGCAGGCATGGACTAGGAGATCGAGTCGCATGCATGTTTTACATTTCTGTTGTTTGGATTGAACATTTGGGATTTTGTTTTGTAATTTACATTTTACAACCGTTACGTTTGTTATTGTTTTAAAACGCTTCCGCAAACTTTGAAAACTTTGATATTTCAGTTTTAGACCAAAGTATGTTTTGAAAATTCATATAGAGGTCTTCGTTATGTCTAATGATCTGAGATCCTGGTTTGTCACGTTCCCAAACGGTATGATCCCGTTAGTTGAAAATTGGGGGTGTGACAAAGCAAACCCAAATAATCTTCAACATGCGGAATATAAATGTAACTCAATAGGCCCAAATAATCAGATGCTCCTAATTACCCCACAAAATCACAGTCTTTGTTGTCTCCTAAGAACACCCATGACAGCCGCAATACCCTCTTGATGGGGGTCCGGGGGCAACGCCCCTGGAAGCGGGCTCCAAGGGGCGGCAGCCCCTGGCGGGGTCCAAGGGGCAGAGCCCCTGGCTGGTTTATTTTGGTTGAACAATGTTGTTATAGAAAAATCTCATTAGAAACTTGATTTTTCTCAACAACTGTCTCGATACAGCACCTTGTCCGAAGATTTAACCTGTTTTGGTTGTTTGGGTTTTTCTTGAGTTAATTTAGATTCAAATTTGACAGCTTTTATGAACATCTGATTTAATTTCCTGGGTGGTGCAACCGTCGGTCTAATCAACTGTGGACAAAATCTAACTATGTGTCCAGGAGCACCACACTCAAAACAAACTTTGTCACCCTTTTTATGAAAATGTTTTAATTCAGAAAAAGACTGCCTTGCCTTTTTGGTTTGAAAACATTTGTTTTAGGCTTGTTCTGATTAAAACCCAATCCCTTTTTCCCATTAGTCACAAGATTGTCAATCTTGTTATATGCACAAGCTTCATTTTCTTTTGAAGCTTTCACAAAGTTTAAAGCTTGATAAATTTTAGAAGATGAGACTGGGTCACTTTTCATGACTATAGGTGATTGATTTTGAGCAACAACACAGTTAGATGAATTGTCAGATTCATCCTCAGAATCTGAGACCCAATCTTCAACAATTCCTTCCACAAAAGGTTCCTCTGACAAGGAGGAACCCTCATCAGTAATCATTCCAATTGGATGAATTACTAATGGATTTTTAACTTGGAAATCTTTAACATCATTGTCATCTGGTGAATTGACAAAGCTGTTTAAGATTGGTGGAGGACATTGTTGATAGCTCACTTTTCCCTTACCCTTCTAATCAGTCCCTTTACTGATCATGTGCTCAATGATATAAGAAGAGCTTTCATAGCTCTTGAGTTTTTGACCTAAAGTCTCATAGTCACACTCGACTATGGCTAACTTCTTCTTTATCTCATTTATGGTATTGAGATAAGAAGTGATAGCATCTTGCTTGTTCAGAACAGCAATCTCAGCCTCATGAAGTTGTCTGTTTAAAAGTTCAATTTTAGCTTGAAAATCTTTTTCATTAGATTTTAAAACTTTGTTTGCCTCAATACACTGGTTGAGATCGCTAATCAAAGCAGAATTCTGACTCTGATAAGCAAGGACCTTGCTGTCAAGGTCAACACAATTAAAACATCTAGAACTAGATGAAGAACATTCATTAGATACCTAATCAGATTGAGAAGATGCATTAGGAATAGCAGATGAATTCACCATCAAAGCAAATTGAGTTACTGGATCCTCAATATCAGCATCAGAATCAGCAACACATGCTTTATCCTGTTTTCCCTGTTCAGAATTGAATCTGAAATCCCAATTTTCACCTTCATCCTGCTGGACCATCAAAGCTTTACCTGCATTTGAAGAACTTGTTTGTGCAGGAGAATCAATAGGAACAAGTCTTCTTTCTGGATTAGTTGTAGAAGACTTCTGATGCTGAAAAGGGTTCTTGTTTCCTGCTTTCCTTGGTTGTTTGCATTGTCTTGCAAAATGACCTTTCTCCCCACAATTGTAGCAGGTAATAGATGCCATATCAAATCCAAACTTAGACTCCTTGTTTAGATTGATGTCCTTTCCTGTTCTTCTCACAAACTCCTTTGCCCTTCTCACAGCACTGGCAAGAGCCCACATGATATTTATTCTCTCCATATCATCTGGATTTATCTAAGAATAATCATAATTTGTCAGATAAGGATTGCCAATCTGTCCAGCTACTAAACCATCATAGGAACTGACAAGAGTAGACAATAAACCCATGTGCTCCTTGGCAATCTCTACAGTCACTTTATCAAAGTTGTCTGTCTTCAGACTAGTGACAGGTTGATGAGGTTCCTTTTGAGAGATGGATGAAGAGGATGACTGGCTGAAATGAATCTGATGAGAAGATGGGGCTTCAGTAGTCTGAGAAACAAATGTTGTTTTCAATGGTGTAACATCTGTGCCGGAATCGTTACCGGAACAGTAATTTGCACAGTAAAGTGCACAGTAACTCAAGTACAAACTATGTGAATTAGGTAGATACTATTGACACATGATGCTTAACACTAAACTATTTTGCGATTGTCTGAAATCTGAATTAAACCTTATGGTTTAACAGTCAGAAACACATCAAACAACACTGAACATGTACACACATGCTTGATTTGATACTACTAGGTATAAACGTATGTGAGGATAAACTGAACAAAACCATAACAGTTGTTGTTACAGACTGCTAAACCGACGAACTATTCGTATAGGTGACGATCTGTACGAATAAATCTGAAAGTTTAATGATCTGAAATGATGACTGAAAAGTAGAAAACAAAATCAGAAATTGAAACGTACGATCGTGTTCGTACAGTTAGCGCTCTGTACGAGGACGCGCATAAGTGACGTTTTCTGACGAAACGAAAACGAAGACGATACGAACGATAATAAATTAAGAAAATATAATATTTTAACGTTTTACAATTTTGAAACTCATCAAAATATACAAAGTCTTCTTAATTAAAATAAATTCATTTTAATAAATTTACAAAAACGCGCGCGTTACGATCCGGAAACGCAACCGAGACGAAAAGCAAGCAACCGAAACAAACCCGAATACCCTCGGGGTATTTAAAGCCTAAATGAGGCTTTTAATCCCATTTTTCTCATCTCTTTCTCTCTCTAAAGCTCTCACCCGGTTCTCTCTCTCTAGAATAACCGTTCTTCAAATCGCGATATCTTGCTCGTTTCTTGACGAAATCGGGCGTTCTTGGTGTCCACTCGAAGCTCTCGACTCCCTCTACACGGAAGTACAACTGATCTGAAGTTTTACCCAGCTGAATTCGAGGTATGGATCCAGGAATCTCACGAATTTATGGTTTTCTTGGCATTAGTTTAACCCACCCATGTTAAATCGGTCCTAGGCATGACCTCATACACCCCGCACCTCTGAGGACCGTCGGTGGTATAACCTTAGCCATGGAGATGGCTGGGACTGTGTGGGTTGATGAAGATGATGATGGTCGAGCCAGGGTTCGTGAATAAACAGCAAGGGCCGAACCTGAGTGGGTAATGACTGAACCCTGCTGTTCTCACGCCCCAGCCGAACCCACACTAGGGGCCGAACCTTTATAATCTACGGCCGAACCTTTCTAGGTTGATTCCTTAGGTGGCCGGCGAACCCACAGGCGAACCTGCATGGTCATGAGACTATTTTCCCGAACCTATGCGTAGCATGCCCTAGCCAAATCTCCATACAGACAAACGAACCCATCACCTCACCGAACCTAAGAGCCACGAACCCTGCATGCGTGAACCACAGTGACGAACCATCCTCACCAACAATCTGTAGCCGAACCTTCTACATCAGCCGCACCTCCATAACCAGCCTAACAAGTGTTGCAGCCGAGCCTTTCCCTCACCTGGGCGAACCTTGTGACGCCGAACCTCTATGCAATGGAACCATTAGGTTCGCTAGTAGACAAGCAGGGTTCGGGGGGGTGGCTGAGAACAGGTTCGCCGGCACTTTGCTGTTTGGGCTAGGCATGAAATAGCCATGCGGTCTTCTGTTTTAATTAGGCCTGCTACTTGAGCCAACATGACGAAATCGGCCCAAGGCTTTTGGCTGGGCCACTTTCACTCGATCTAGGAAAGCCTCGGCCCAAATAGCAAATTCCTAGCCCATACATTGAAACCATGATACACATAGTTTGGCCCATGTTCATTAGTCGGCCCAAGAATCCAAATCGGTCCATGGAACTATTTTGGGCCCAAGGACCCTTTGAAATGGCCCAAAACCTTGATATTCGGTTATACTTGATACACGGCCCATTTACATTAGGCCCATTGGGTGAAGAGCACAACCTACTACATTCATAACACCTAAACATTAAGTTTTACAAGAACAATGTTATGGTTATTTATTTATTATGAAACCATCTAACAAGAACAACAAAAAGGAATTTATAAACTATAAACCTAAGTTAACACTTAGGTGGTTTTGCAAGGATTCTAGGATTTCAAGAAATGAACACATCATGATAAAATTGGAAAGTTCAAGGCCGAAATTAAGACTGAGACTCAAGAGTGTTAGTCAACCCTAGGACTTACACACACGCACATAAATCACCGAGAACTTACATTTAAAGAGAGATAAACATTGTGAAATCAATACAGGATCGTGAACATCACAACAAGTACAATAACGAGCGCGTGCATTCTTGTTTTACTTAGTCAACCACTACAAACACAAGGTGAGTTCATTTGTCCCTTTTCAAACATATTTTGTTTTTACCTCGGGACTGAGAAGCATGTTATACATTTTAAGAAATTATTGAAATGTTTATTAAATGCTTTTACACATACACTTGATGCTTATACTAATACTTAAGCTTGAAACTTTTATTTTGGAAGTTATAAACTCGATGCTTATGCTTTAAACTAAATGCTTAAACTTTATGCTTGATGCTTATACTATAAACTCTATGCTTAAACCATACACTTGATGCTTATACTATAAACTCTATGCTTAAACTACATGCTCGATGCTAAGGCTTTGAAACACTTACGCTAAATGCTAACACTTTATACACTTGTTCTGAAAGCTGATACTATATATGCATATTCTAAATACTAATATTTTATACAATCCTTTTAAAAGTTAATAACTTACACTCTTAATATAAGTGTAAATTCAGTTTACACTTATACTTAATTGCTTAAAACTCGCGAAACTTTTAAATGCATAAGAAAGACAAACAATAAAACTAGGAACGCTTTTGAAAACCATACTTAAGAAATCTTGAGAACTTAAACTTAGAAAGACTCATTTGCTTAAATGGCTATAAAGACTTACACGTGTGAAATGCTTGAAACACTTGAATACTCGATATGCTTGGAATGCTTGGAATGCTTGAATGCTCGATGTGCTTGAAATACTTGAAATACTTGAATGCTCGATGTGCATGAAATGCTTGAAACAATTGAATGCTCGATTGTAACAACCGGTTTTTAATAATAAAATGTATTGTGAATAATCGTTAATTGAACGATTGTGGTGGTTGTGATTTAAAAATATGTAAGAATTACGTCATTAATGGCAAGAGCACATGTGATCGTTCTAGAGATCCATGATGATTTATCAATTTTGGTTATTAGAGGTTGATAGTATGCGAGAAATGATGAACGTGGGCGAAAACCGTGCGCGAAACGGAGTTACGGATTGTCCGGAATCGCGAAACGAAGTTTAAATCAAAACAAAATTAAAAAAAACACCTGGGGCGGTACGCCCCACGCCTAGCATTGGGCTGGGGCGGTACGCCCCACGACCTATGTCGGTTAAAATTGTTTTAAATGATCAGAATGCATCGGAAACGTAAATTTTCTTCTATTTTCGACTTCCTTTCACTTCCAGACGACCATAATCGTTTTTGAACAGCCAAACTCCATTTCAAAGCCCCTTAAACATCCAGATCGCGCATAGGATCGTGTTTTCAAGTCCCGATCGTTGTTTTAACCGTAGAAATCCGTCAGATCAGGTAACGGTTTGTTTTATCCTACTAGTTTAATATTATGTGGATTAAATCTAGTTTTGATTGTAATACTATGATTATGGGTATAGATTATTGCCTAGTCGATAACTAGGGATTGTTAGAAACGAAGAAATTGTTGTTTAGATGGTTAAATCTTCGTTTTGAAGCCGGGATATTGTCCGGTTGTTATGAAACCCATATCATGGTATGATAACTAGTAGGATGGGTAAATTGTGGTTTTGAAATATATATGGATTATGATCCATGGATTAAACGCTGATTATGATGAATTGATGTTAAAATTATTAATAGTTATGATCTTAAATAAAAAAATTGAATAATAAAAATAGTTAAAGATCGTAACTAATATAATGAGCATCAATTATTTGATAAATTGCCTGGGGAGGCATGAAATATGATTAATTATGATAATTGACTAAAACTTGCTAAACAAAGTAAGATAGAGTCAGTTATGTGATGAATTGACTTTAAGAAAGTCAAATCAGTCAAGTGTGTTGAACTTGATTGTATGTGCTATATGTGTTGAAACTAGTTGTATATATGTATTTTGCAACTAGGTGGTGGTAGTGGAAATCAAACCACTAGTCATAGAGCAGGAAAGGAGCCTGCAGTTGCTAATTTCTTATCTGATCAAGGTAAGTAATCCCACAACTATAACATCACATAATAAATATTGAATTTGGTTGTTAAATGAATTATATGACTCCACAATGGTGGATAGCCAGAGGTGCTGGCAATTGTCTTAGATGGAAGTACCGGTGGGTGAACATCTTAAGACTTGAATTATATATGACTCCACAATGGTGGATAGCCAGAGGTGCTGGCAATTGTCTTAGATGGAAGTACCGGTGGGTGAACATCTTAAGACTTAAATTATATATGACTCCACAATGGTGGATAGACAGAGGTGCTGTCAATTGTCTTAGATGGAAGTACCAGTGGGTGAACATCTTAAGACTTAAATTATATATGACTCCACAATGGTGGATAGACAGAGGTGCTGTCAATTGTCTTAGATGGAAGTACCGGTGGGTGAACATCTTAAGACTTGAATTGATTTTGATATCATAAATGTGTGAATAGTCAGAGATGCTGACAAATAGCTATGGTGGAAGCACAGAAATGTGAACACCATAGTGTTATATTGATTAAACGATTGTGATTAATAGTTGATGGTTGGTAATATGATATTGTTATATTGTGAGAGTCAATTCGAATAGAAATGACTCAGTTTGAACATTGATTATGAAAAATGTATTTTACATTTTGTTGTTAAGAAACCATTGGGGTTTACTTACTTAGTTCTTATGAACTAATGGGAATTATTGTGTGATGTTTGTAGGTCAAAAATGACGTACACGGCTGTAATGATCAAGGTGGAGCGGGAATCGAACAAACAAACCTTGTTGCAAACGTTTGATATTTTGGTTTAAACTTACTTATGTAAATAAGTATTGTGAAATGTGTGACACGTTTACGTTGGCGTTAAACTTTGTTTAATATTATTAAATAAAGAGGGTCAAACAAGGTTTTAAAAATGAAAAATTTGCTGGGACCAACTCTGATATTATTTTAAGATGTTGAATAGTAACCGGGGGTTACAAAGCTGGTATCAGAGCAATGGTTTGAGTGACTCAAGTGATAGAAACACACTTGAACTCAAATCTTATGCTCTTGATATATGATTAAACGTTCGATTCAAGCCTCGATCATTAAGCCGGAGGTATGAGGTTAGTATTTATGTATTGAATTGTATATGTACACATTGTTGTATGTATAAATTGTGTGAACAGAACTTCTCAATTATGAAATGAAATGATGAAGTTAAGGGCCCGAGTGTGTGATAAACATGTTATTATGACTGGCCAGTATAATGAAATGTTTAGGACATAATCGTTTCCTTAATTAAGTCAGATCGTATCATGATTTTGAATATTAGGTAAGGAGATTATGTACTATATAAGTACAAGATTATTAAATATTGTGAATATATGAAACTGACTGTCTAATTATATGATTTCAGCCACGAATGGCTGAGGAACATACATCTGGTGTGAATAGCAGTGAGAAGGTGGAACTCACTGAAACTCAAATAATGGTGAAGGAAGAGGTGGCAAAGGCTTTTGAAGCTGCTTTGCCCACATATATTGATGAAATTAAGTCCTCCTTAAAAGAATTCCTTCATCAAGAGTTGTCTGAAATTGAAACTGGAGTGGAGATGAAACAATCTTCTAAAACAACTACTTTTAAAGAATTTATGGCTTGTAAGCCAGCTGAGTTTAAAGGGGAGGTAGATCCCTTGATTAGCCAGCGTTGGATATCTGATATTGAAAGTACGTTTGAAACTAGTCATTGTGACCCGGTTGATGAGGTCATGTTTGCTGGCAATCAGTTAAAGGATCGTGCCAAAGATTGGTGGGAGTTGTTGAGGAAGGAAAAAGGCAGAGATGGAATAAAAGGGCTGACGTGGGCCCAGTTTAAAGAACTTTTCTTGAAGCGATTTTGTCCTCAAGCCGCTATTGATCGTATTACTGAGGAGTTTCTGCATCTACAGCAGAAAGATGAAAGTATTGATACCATCACTGCAATTTTCTTCGACAAGGCTAAATTTTGTCCAGACCTCCTTCAAACTGAAAGGATGTGGATAAACCGGTATCATACAATGTTGAACACGAAGTACCGGGAATTTCTCACGCCTTCTAAGTGTGAGACACTTAATGAGTTGATCAATTGTGCCCGAGAACGGGAATTGGAATTGAAACGACAAGAAGATCGAGGAGATAAACGAAAGGCTGAAACAGAAACAGGTTCGTCTAAAAAGGCAAAGTTTGCCAAATCGTTTAAAAAGCCTGTTTTTACTAAACCTTGTCCCAATTGTGGGAGGATGCACGCGGGGGAATGTCGTGCTAGTCCTGTTGTCTGTTACAAATGTGGGAAGCTGGGACATTTGGCAACCCAGTGCATGAGCTCTCCTAGTCTGTGCTATCATTGTTATAAGCCTGGACATAGGAGGAGTGAGTGCCCTGAACTTAAGAGGGCAGCACCGATTAGTGATAATAGCCGATCGTTCAAATCTCAAAGCTCTGGAAAGAAACCTGAAGCGCCCAAACCAAAAGGGAGAGCTTTCCAGATTTCTGCAGAGGAGGCTAAAGTCACGTCTGATGTGGTGACAGGTACCTTCTTTGTTAATTCAATACCTGCTTATGTGTTATTTGATTCTGGAGCCAATCGATCTTTTGTGTCTATAAAATTTGTGCATCATCCATCTTTTGTCTTAGAAAAGTTGCCTGTACCGCTAGAAGTAGAGGTTGCTGATTCTAAGAGTTTTCATGTTTTTGATATTTATCGAAACTGTAAGCTTACGATCAATAAAGAGGATTATGTTGTTGATTTAATACCCATGGTATTGGGGGAGTTTGATGTTGTTATTGGGATGGATTGGCTATCTTCTAATAAAGCCAATATTCTTTGCAACCGCAAAGTTATACAATTGATAACCCCGAGTGGTTATGAATTGTCCATCCAAGGAGAAAAACGTGGAGGGGTTGTTTTGTGTTCTTTGGTCAAAGCCATGAAGTATATGAATCATGGGGGCCAATCCTTCTTAGCTTATGTTATTAATGCTGAGAAGCCAGTAAAGGAATTGGAGGATGTCCCGATTGTTAGGGATTTTCCTGATGTCTTTCCGGATGACTTACCGGGAATCCCCTCTGATAGAAATGTTGAGTTTAGAATCGATCTTGTTCCACGAGCCAAGCCTATAGCAAAAGCTCCTTATCGTTTAGCACCGTCTGAATTGCAAGAGTTGATGACTCAATTGCAGGATCTTCTCGATAAAGGTTTTATTCGTCCAAGCATCTCGCCTTGGGGTGCTCCAGTTCTTTTTGTTAAAAAGAAGGATGGAAGTTTTCGCATGTGTATTGATTATCGAGAGCTTAATAAAGTGACGGTGAAAAACAAATATCCTTTGCCTCGGATCGATGATCTTTTTGATCAGTTACAAGGGGCTTCTTGGTTCTCTAAAATTGATCTTAGGTCGGGTTATCACCAAATTAAAGTTAGGGAAGCAGATATTCCTAAAACAGCGTTTCGAACCCGATACGGTCATTATGAATTTCTTGTCATGTCTTTTGGGCTGACTAATGCACCGGCGGCATTCATGGACTTGATGAATCGGGTGTGTCGTCCCATGTTGGATCGATCTGTTATCGTCTTTATTGATGATATTCTGGTTTATTCCAAAAATGAAGGTGATCATGCGTGTCACTTACGGGAGGTACTTGAGACTCTCCGAAAGGAGAAGTTATATGCCAAATTTTCTAAATGCGCCTTTTGGCTACATGAAGTCCAATTTCTTGGACATGTGATAAATGCAGATGGCATTCTTGTTGATCCTTCTAAGATTCAAGCAGTGACCAATTGGAGTCTACCCAAAAATCCAACCGATGTCAGAAGTTTTCTTGGCTTAGCTGGTTATTACCGTAGATTTATTCAAGACTTTGCCAAGATTGCTTCATCTCTAACCAAACTTACAAGAAAGAATGTTAAGTTTGTGTGGGGTGATGATCAAGAGAGAGCATTCCAAGAGTTAAAGTCAAAATTAACTCAGGCACCGGTGTTAACATTACCGGATGGCCCTGATGATTTTGTAGTATATTCTGATGCTTCTTATCTTGGTCTGGGTTGTGTTCTTATGCAACGAGGCAAGGTGATTGCTTATGCCTCAAGACAACTGAAAACCCATGAAATTAATTATCCTATTCATGATTTAGAACTTGCAGCAGTCGTATTTGCCTTAAAAATCTGGAGGCATTATTTGTACGGTGTAAAGTGTACCATTTACACTGACCATAAGACCTTGAAATATTTCTTCACTCAGAAGGAATTGAATATGAGGCAAAGACGATGGCTGGAATTACTCAAGGACTATGATTGTGAAATCCTTTATCATCCTGGTAAAGCAAATGTAGTGGCAGATGCCTTGAGTAGGAAGGAAGAGTATGAACCAATTAAGGTGAAAGCTATGCAGCTTGTGATTACTTCAGGTTTAATTGAACAGATCAAGGAAGCCCAGACTGAAGCTTTAAAGGAAGAAAATTGGAAACGAGACAGGATTAAAGGGCAAGCTCATAATCTTGATGAAGATAGTCGTGGTTTGAAGACTAGGTGGGGTCGAGTGTGGATACCTCCCACTTGTCCAATTAAGTCTACATTGTTAGAAGAAGCGCACAAATCGAAGTACTCAATTCATCCTGGGGCTACTAAAATGTATCGTGACCTTCGGGTAAACTATTGGTGGCCAGGTATGAAACGAGATATTGTTAAACATGTAGCGAAATGTTTGACTTGTATGCAGGTAAAAGCAGAGCACCAGAAACCTTATGGTAAGTTGCAACCATTAGAAATTCCAATGTGGAAATGGGAACATATCACAATGGATTTAATTACTAAACTTCCTAAAACAAGGGATGTGATACGATTTGGGTCATTGTGGATAGGTTGACTAAGAGTGCTCATTTCTTGCCCATTCGTGAGACATATTCTTCTGATAAGATGGCAAAGATATATGTACGAGAAATTGTGTCTCGTCATGGTGTGCCTGTAACCATTATCTCTGATCGAGATACTCGATTTACTTCTCGATTTTGGAGAAATTTTCAGGAAGAATTAGGAACAAAATTGTTATTAAGCACGGCGTATCATCCTCAGACTGATGGACAAAGTGAAAAAACCATTCAGACCCTGGAGGATATGTTACGAGCGTGCATTATTGATTTTGGAGGTAGTTGGGATGATTACCTACCCTTGGCAGAGTTTTCGTATAATAATAGTTATCATTCCAGTATTGGAATGCCTCCTTATGAGATGCTCTATGGGAGGAAATGTCGAACTCCCGTTTGTTGGGGAGAGGTGGGGCAACGTGAACTTGCGCATAAAAAGGTAGTGAAAGCTACCAATGAACGGATAGATCAGATCCGTGCCCATCTGAAAGCGGCTCAAGACCGTCAGAAATCATACGCTGATAAGCGTAGAAGGCCCATTGAATTCCAGGTAGGAGATTTTGTGTTGTTAAAAGTCTCACCGTGGAAAGGTGTTATACGTTTTCGTAAGCGAGGAAAGTTAAGTCCACGCTTTATTGGACCATTTAAAATCATAGCTCGTGTTGGTGAAGTTGCTTATCGCCTAGAGCTACCAGAGGAGTTAAGTGGAATTCATAATACGTTCCATGTTTCTTACTTACGAAAATGTTTAGCAGATGAATCTGCATACGTACCACTGGAAGATATTGAAATTGATGAGAGATTGAATTATGTGGAAAAGCCAGTGGCAATACTTGACCAAAAAGTCAAGCAACTTAGAAATAAATCACTAAGTCAGGTGAAGGTTCAGAGGAAAAATAGAACCGGTTCTGAAATTACGTGGGAGTCAGAAAATGAAATGAGAAAGTATTATCCTTTCCTTTTTGATGTTTAATCAGTTTCGGGGACGAAACCTCTGTAAGGAGGGGAGATTTGTAACAACCGGTTTTTAATAATGAAATGTATTGTGAATAATCGTTAATTGAACGATTGTGGTGGTTGTGATTTAAAAATATGTAAGAATTACGTCATTAATGGCAAGAGCACATGTGATCGTTCTAGAGATCCATGATGATTTATCAATTTTGGTTATTAGAGGTTGATAGTATGCGAGAAATTATGAACGTGGGCGAAAACCGTGCGCGAAACGGAGTTACGGATTGTCCGGAATCGCGAAACGAAGTTTAAATCAAAAAAAATTAAAAAAAAACACCTGGGGCGGTACGCCCCACGCCTAGCATTGGGCTGGGGCGGTACGCCCCACGACCTATGTCGGTTAAAATTGTTTTAAATGATCAGAACGCATCGGAAACGTAAATTTTCTTCTATTTTCGACTTCCTTTCACTTCCAGACGACCATAATCGTTTTTGAACAGCCAAACTCCATTTCAAAGCCCCTTAAACATCCAGATCGCGCATAGGATCGTGTTTTCAAGTCCCGATCGTTGTTTTAACCGTAGAAATCCGTCAGATCAGGTAACGGTTTGTTTTATCCTACTAGTTTAATATTATGTGGATTAAATCTAGTTTTGATTGTAATACTATGATTATGGGTATAGATTATTGCCTAGTCGATAACTAGGGATTGTTAGAAACGAAGAAATTGTTGTTTAGATGGTTAAATCTTCGTTTTGAAGCCGGGATATTGTCCGGTTGTTATGAAACCCATATCATGGTATGATAACTAGTAGGATGGGTAAATTGTGGTTTTGAAATATATATGGATTATGATCCATGTATTAAACGATGATTATGATGAATTGATGTTAAAATTATTAATAGTTATGATCTTAAATAAAAAAATTGAATAATAAAAATAGTTAAAGATCGTAACTAATATAATGAGCATCAATTATTTGATAAATTGCCTGGGGAGGCATGAAATATGATTAATTATGATAATTGACTAAAACTTGCTAAACAAAGTAAGATAGAGTCAGTTATGTGATGAATTGACTTTAAGAAAGTCAAATCAGTCAAGTGTGTTGAACTTGATTGTATGTGCTATATGTGTTGAAACTAGTTGTATATATGTATTTTGCAACTAGGTGGTGGTAGTGGAAATCAAACCACTAGTCATAGAGCAGGAAAGGAGCCTGCAGTTGCTAATTTCTTATCTGATCAAGGTAAGTAATCCCACAACTATAACATCACATAATAAATATTGAATTTGGTTGTTAAATGAATTATATGACTCCACAATGGTGGATAGCCAGAGGTGCTGGCAATTGTCTTAGATGGAAGTACCGGTGGGTGAACATCTTAAGACTTGAATTATATATGACTCCACAATGGTGGATAGCCAGAGGTGCTGGCAATTTTCTTAGATGGAAGTACCGGTGGGTGAACATCTTAAGACTTAAATTATATATGACTCCACAATGGTGGATAGACAGAGGTGCTGTCAATTGTCTTAGATGGAAGTACCAGTGGGTGAACATCTTAAGACTTAAATTATATATGACTCCACAATGGTGGATAGACAGAGGTGCTGTCAATTGTCTTAGATGGAAGTACCGGTGGGTGAACATCTTAAGACTTGAATTGATTTTGATATCATAAATGTGTGAATAGTCAGAGATGCTGACAAATAGCTATGGTGGAAGCACAGAAATGTGAACACCATAGTGTTATATTGATTAAACGATTGTGATTAATAGTTGATGGTTGGTAATATGATATTGTTATATTGTGAGAGTCAATTCGAATAGAAATGACTCAGTTTGAACATTGATTATGAAAAATGTATTTTACATTTTGTTGTTAAGAAACCATTGGGGTTTACTTACTTAGTTCTTATGAACTAATGGGAATTATTGTGTGATGTTTGTAGGTCAAAAATGACGTACACGGCTGTAATGATCAAGGTGGAGCGGGAATCGAACAAACAAACCTTGTTGCAAACGTTTGATATTTTGGTTTAAACTTACTTATGTAAATAAGTATTGTGAAATGTGTGACACGTTTACGTTGGCGTTAAACTTTGTTTAATATTATTAAATAAAGAGGGTCAAACAAGGTTTTAAAAATGAAAAATTTGCTGGGACCAACTCTGATATTATTTTAAAATGTTGAATAGTAACCGGGGGTTACATCGATATGCTTGGAATACTTGAAATACTTGAATGCTTGATAAACTTGGAATGCTCAGACAACAGGCTGATTGACCATCGCGTGTTGACCTATGTGTCAACCCCTACTAGTCATCAGTTAAACTATGGGAATGCTCTAAATTTGTATGCTTAAGCTATCGGACATCGTAAGACCGACTGTTGGCCATCGTGTCTTGACATTGATCAAGCCATACTAGTCATCAGTGCTCTTTGTTGTCAGGATCATGTAAGGCAGACTGTTGGCCGCCGCGTGTTGTGACCTGTGTGTCAACCCCTACTAGTCATCAGTGTTCTTCGTTGTCGGACATCGTAAGACTGACTGTTGGCCATCGCGCCTTGACATTGGTCAAGCCATACTAGTCATCAGCGCTCTTCGTTGTCAGGATCATGTAAGGCAGACTGATTGGCCGACGCGTCTTGACAGTGGTCAAGCCATACTAGTCATTCAGTGTCCTTCTTGATTCCTCTATGGGTATGACGAGTGACTAGAATGATTTTGGTTTCTTCTAGCTGAATTTGTGTCATCTTGAGGATTCCTCTATCAAAACACGTCGCGAGTCATATTTAGTACCGTTATGGATGGATGCTGAATTCCTTAGGGTGATCAGCTGTCCATAATGGTGACTCTCAAAATTTGATGCTCGAATACTATTTTGTGCGTGCTGAAACTTATGATTAGAACACTTAAAGCTATGATGAGATTGATGGTAGGTAAGACGCTTAATTATCATTAACAGCAATGTCCTATGTGGCTTAGTATGTGGTGGGACGGCGTCTGGGCGGGTTGTAGGCTCGACTCAGGGGTATGCCCTATATATAAGCATACTGAGTTGGATGATACAGGTGATGTTAATGAGATTAAGGTTGTTAACGAAGGGATTGGGAATGCTATTGGGTAGGTAACTTAAACTTCTAAACATGATGCTTGAAACTATGATGGAATTGAATGGTAGGTAAAATGCTTAGTTATCATTAACAGCAATGTCCTATGTGGCTTAGTATGTGGTGGGACGGCGTCTGGGCGGGTTGTAGGCTCGACTCAGGGGTATGCCCTATATATAAGCATACCGAGCTGGATGATACAGGTGGTGTTAATGAGGTTAAGGTTTTACCGAAGAGGTTGCAAAACTATTTTTCAAATACTAAAACTACATGAACTCACCAACCATTGTGTTGACTTTGTTTTTCTCACATGCTTTCTCAGGTGAAGTACAGGATTAAGCTAAGGCTAAGGAATGCATACTAGGATACCCAGTTAGAGGACTTAATATATTTTGAAAAGCACATATTTTGAGGAACACTGTGAAGCTATTTTGATATCTTGTCCCTATACAAGATAGAAAACACCTGATGTGACAAATGTAATTTAACTTTGTAATTTAAACATCGACATTTGTAATTTAACTTTGTAATCCTACTGTTATGCTATATTGTGCTTTAGTTATTCTTAACATTGATGCTATGTAAACAATCTGATCATCACGATTATCACTCACGATATCGCGCCCCGAGAACCTTCCGCCCTACGGGAAAGCCGATCCTTTCCCACCGGCTCGGGGTGTGACAAATTGAGCATGAGAAGATGATTTCTCAATAGTAGGAGTAGAATAATACGATGAGGGATCCTGGACTTGAGCAACTCTCTTAGCCTTCCACTTGTTCTTTATTTTTTGCTCTTTCAGCTTCTGAATAAAATCATTTATGTCCATATGTGCCATCATCTCATTCTGCTTGAGTACCATCAAAAATGACTCCCATTTTGGTGGCAAAGCATCTGCCAAACACTGGATCTTCTCCTGAGTAGTGGTCTTTACTTCATGGTTGAACAGCTCACTCAAAAGATGGTAAAATCTGGCAATCAAATCATCCAATGATTCATTTCCAACATACATGAAGCTATTGAATTCCTTCCTCAAGGCTTTTGACTTTATATTCTTCAAAGCATCATTGCCCTCATATCTCTGCTGCAAAGCATCCCACAGATATTTAGAAGATGTAAACTGTCTGAACTGGTGGAAGATATCAGTAGCAATGGATTGAGACAAAATAGCATAAGCTTTCTTCTCATAATCATAAAGCTTTTCTCTGAGGCTCAGTCATCCGTGTGACTAGCATAGGTGTTCCATCTTCATTCAGAGGCCTCAGATAACCTCCTTCAATCATCGTCCATAAGTTAGTATCCACTCCATTGATGTGAATCTCAAATCTGTACTTCTAGTGTGGATAGTCATCTAAGGATAAAAACTTGGGAGCTTTATTGGAGTTTCCTGTCTCAGTCTCTGTCAATAGCAACGTCTGAATACGATGATTCTGGTTCGCCATCAATGCTAAATCCTCCATAAAATCAAGAATAACAAGATCCAACACTTAGAAAAAATTTTAAATTGTTGGCCGAATGAAGACACTTATGGCGAATGTCGGGGGCCGAATGTGATAAAACTGGCAAATGATAAAAGGAGTATGACAGATGGACGAATGAGCAAAGAGAATGAACCTATTCGGCGAATGAAAGGATCGAATGAGGCTATTCGCCTAATGAGAATTCGAATGAGGCCATTCGCCGAATGAGTGGTCGAATGAGGGCTATTCGCCGAATGAAGTTGTCGAATGCAGCTACTCGGCGAATGGGAATGATTCGGCCAAACTTATTCGGCCGCCATGCTCATTCGGCTGATCTGAGGTTTTCAGCAACTAAAATCGCTATAACTTTGGATTTTGATCAAATCTATGCACCAAATTCGATACAAAATATCATGACATGATTACCAACCAATTGGGATAAAGGTTTTGACAAGAACTCTCCAAAAATCCACGGATTTTGAATGGAACAGTAGCTTGGAGAGCAAGAAACTTAGGGTTTTGACAGATTTCGAACAACCAATCTCAGATTTAGTGATTTTGAGTGGAAATCGAGCAGAATCAAGAGCCAAAGCTCTGATACCACTTTGTAGGACCTAACGGGAGCTCGGAAACAATCTGATTCCAAAAGATATCTACTCGACAGCCTCTGGAATAGTGCGGAATCCTATTCCAGGGTTTTCCAATTGAAACCAACAGCAACCGTGGTGATCCGAAGGTGTAGGAAGGACGTTTGAGTGTGAATCGAACACCATGGGTTGAGAATCGAACTTGGACGATCAACGGCCGCTCAGATCTTCTAGGGTTTGACACTAGGTGCTCTGGGAAGAAGGAGGGCTTTCAGAAGTTAGGTTTAAAATGATTTGAACTTGTATTTATAAACTGTAGTCATTCGTCCAAATGAGTGGCCGAAGCAGCTCATTCGGCGAATGACTATGTCGAATGGACATGTCTTTCGAATGAGTCATTCGGCGAATGACTCATTCAATCGCCTGTCATTCGCTAGGGCGTTCATTCGGCGAATGACTTCATTCGTAGAGTCATTCGCCCGAATGATCAGAATTCATACTCAAACATTAGTAAACCAAATCAAACAATCATACAGTCAATATTAATCATTAAGAATCAATAAAGAAAGACAACTTCCATTAAAAACATGAACTTTACATAATGGATTATACAAAATCGAACTAGGGACATTTAGTGCATCTACACGGCCGAGTTTCAAGCCGCGGCGGCCGAGGCGACCGATGCCCGAGCTGAGGCTGAGGATCCGATGGAGGATCAGGAGGATGTGACGTTTGAGGAGCAGGACAATGGCCCTGCAGCTAGTGGAGATTTGAACTCCACCATCTCCACAAATTAGTTTTATTTTATTGCAGTAGTAGTATTAGAACCTGTAATGAGCAGGTTGTGCTCATACGAAACATTTTGGTAGAAGTGATCAAATCAAACTTATGATTGTACTTTTGAAAGAAATTATTAATGAAAATGGTATTTTGAATTTTATTATCTTGTTACTTTATATTGTATGCATGCTAACACACATCTAACTCAGACAGTATGTAACACATTATCTATCGCATATAGAACAAACTAATGGCGGGACGTGGAACGTATGTATGAGCTAACAACCGAACGATCGGTTTTGCATCCATCAAGGCGATGTTGGAATGACGGGTCAACAAGGCGATTGCCGACTACGAGGCGTCGCGACTCAACAGCGAGACTAGTGGCACTAATAGCGGTAACTAACTCGAACTCGATTATCATAACAGACGCAACGCAACCTCAAACACACAGACTTGACTAACTGAAACGCAGGATCCCGGAACAACACCAAGGGATGTACCTTCAAAACATTTATAAGCTGTCACTCCCATACTTTCAAGGGCACTGAGGGAGCATTGGCACTTCTCCAATGGTTGGAGAAAGCAAAATCGGTGTTCTCAATGTGCGAGTGCGCGGAGGAAAACAAAGTCAAGTTTGCTACGGGAACTCTCGAGGGTCAGGCCCTTACATGGTGGAACTCCAATGTCCAGATATTGGGTCTGTAGGTAGCCAACTCCATATCTTGGGAGGAATTCACTAGGATGCTCCAGGAGGAGTACTACCCTCATAACGAAATCAAGAAACTTGAGTAGGAGTTTTCGGTCCACAAGATGGTGGGATCTGAGATTGAGCAATACGTCACTCGTTTCCACGAGTTGTGTAGGTTGTTCCTGGGAATTGTAACCCCAGAGTACAAAAAGATTGAACAATTCATCAGTGGCCTAACGGAACAGATTCAGAGCATGGTCACTGCAGCAGACCCACACTCATCCAACCAACCATCCGGTTAGCACACAAGCTAACCGACCAAGTCGTAGCCCAGAAGAAACTACCAAAGAGGGGCGAGTATCTCAAGCCCCAGGAGGCCAAGCGTAAGTGGGAGCCGAGCCACAACATAATCTTCACCCCTCAACAACCAACTCATCACCGCCCAGCACCAGCAAAGGTCTTTATTGCCACCCAATCAGACAGCCAGGGGAAAGGGGTGTACAAGGGCAACTGCCCCAAGTGTAACAAATGCTCATACCACCACTTTGGCCCAATGATACGCAGAGGGGATGTTTGTAACGACCCATTTTGGGGAAATATTATAAATAAAACATAAATGGTGTATGGTTGTGTTTATATTAATTAAAGGGTGTTTTGTATGATTTAATTATCTTAAATATTATTTGGTGGGTTTTTTTATAAACATTTGTTAATTATAACTATATGGTGGTGTTAACTAAATGAACTAAGTTATAAATAAACTAGTTATATTTAACTAGTAATTGAGGGGCTAGAATTGACAACATGTGAAACTTAAATTAAAAGTGGGGTTTAATATTGACTTTGGTCAAATTACACAAACTTCATGTGTGTATGTGTATGTTGGGGACGATCCAGACAAGAAGGAGGATAAGAAGAACCTTCAATCTTAGAAATTGAGGCTTCAAATCTACAAGGATCATTAATGCAACCAAGATTATGAGTTCTCCTTGCTTCATACTACATTTAGGTATGATTTTTGGGTGTTTATGGTGTAAATTCCGCGGGTCTCCTTTAGGGCTATGGGTTTGATGGGTCAAATTCGAAATTAGAAGTGTAGATGGTGTCATATGTTGTTAACTATCATGATAATTATCCAAGAAACAACATTTTGATCATTTTCTTGCATGATGATGTAATTTTATAAAAATAGAGTTTTGGGTTGTTCATGGCGAAGATGAACTAAGAGATTTAAATGGGTGATTAGATGATAACTTTATGTTGTACAACATATGAAATTTGTATTACCTTCATGATTGTTGAATTTGGTTGATTATAAACAAACATGGGAGATTGTTGGAGTTTTAGAAGCAATTGAAATGAGTTGGTAAAATCACTGCACACAAGTTGTTTGATGAAAAGTCAACAACTTGATTTCTACCTAATAAAGTGTTTGAAGGGATGGGTGTGGTTAATTAGGTGTTATAATCATAAAAGATGAAATCTTTATGATTATATGCGTCAATTAGTATAAACTAACTAGGAATGGTGATAATGGGATGAGTGGGTGCACTTTGACTAGTTATGGTCAACCTTTGTATTAAACCTATTAATTGTGATAATAGGAAACGATAGTGCAGAGGTGAGTGGAAGCAAACGACCCAGGAAGGAAATTGTTATAGAAGACAACTCATTGGAGCAAGGTAAGTCACCCACCTATTATACTTGATATGATTAATTGGTTTTATGCATACATGTGTAAATGTGTATGTAATGTTTGAGGAATGTACATTGGATGTGGAAATTTGATGAATTTGGTGTTTGTATGAATTGGTGGGTCAATAACATGCAATAGGTGTATATTTGCTTAGTTATTGTAAATTATTATGCTTATAAGTGGGTGGTGAAATAAGAATGATTCACAAGGTGTGTGAACTTCTTACTTGAAGTTTGACTGAAAATGGTCAACAAATTCACATAAGGTGTAAATGTGAAATGGGTTGAACCACAAGTGGTGTGATCTTCCCTTGGTGAATTTATGGAATTTAGGTAAATCACAAGTGGTGTGATTACCTACCTTGGGTATCCTTGGTGAAAAAGGAGGCCATGAATATAATATTCATATGTTTAACATGTTGTGTTATTGTAAAAAAATAAAAATCCTTGGGTGGAAGGGAAGTTACATTAAATTCAGGTGAGAAATGGTGTTGTTTATGGGTTAGGTGTAATGACCCGATTAACAAACCACTCAGTGTTAATCTTAAAGTAATCAACATATTATGTTTGGAACTTGGTTTTTATGTCCCTAAGGTGTTGTGGGATGTATTTGGAGGTAACGGATGGGTTCAAACGATCAGGGGTGGTCACGGGGGCTGTAAAACGCGAAAAAATTGAATTTCTGCAGCTGCAAAGGGCGTAGGCTACGCCCTGGGCATAGCCTACGGCTGAAGAATTCTATTAAGGAGGCTGTAGCCTACGGCTGGGGGTGTCCAAAATTGTCCATTTTGGTCGTTTTAACGCGTTTTGGGATCCAATAACCTTCCGTTGTGAACCAAAAAGTATACATAGGTGTTCTTACTTAGTTCTTACGAACTATTGGTGATTTAAATGTGGTGTTTTAACGCGTTTTAGGATCCAATAACCTTCCGTTATGAACCAAAAAGTATACATAGGTGTTCTTACTTAGTTCTAACGAACTAATGGTTATTTAAATATGGTGTTTTGTAGGTGAACGTAAAGGGTGATGGCGCACGTGATCGGGTTGCTAGTAAAGATACGGATCGAACGCATTTTGGGGTTTTTGTTTGTTGGTTAAAAACAAGTTTTTTTGTGGATAGTTTGATCTAAATGGGGTTTGTTGAATGTTTAACTAACATTAAATCTTTTGGAACTTAGATCAAAGTGTTAATATGAACTTGTTTGTTTTGAAGAAAAACTGGGACTTAACTCTGAGAGTGTTTTAAAACACATGTCATACGTGTGGGGATTTTGAGGCCTACAATGTTTTACCTGTGGGAAACTGGGACACATGAGCCAAGACTGTCCGCAATTCAAGAAAGCAGGGGGCAACACGGCGAAGGGCAGGGCCTTCGTCATTGGATACGGTGAAGCTAAGGACGATCCCAACATCGTGACCGGTACATTTCTTTTAAATAATGTCTATGCTGGTATATTATTTGATACCGATGCCGATAGGGGCTTTATTTCTAGCGAGTTTAGCAAACTGCTTAATATTACCCCAACATCACTAGACTATAAGTATACCGTAGAGTTAGCTGACGGCAAGCTGATAGAAACGCAACACATATTTCCAGGATGCGTCATGGTTTTGGCGGATCATGAACTCGAAATCGATTTGATGCCGGTGACTCTAGGGAGCTTTGATGTGGTCGTTGGAATGGATAGGTTATCCGCAAACCAAGTTGAGATCGTGTGCAACGAGAAGATCGTTGGAATCACGTTGCCGAAGGGAGATCAGATTTCTATTAAGGGAGAACGACGGGGAATACCTTTGAACATCATGTCTTGCATGAAGGCTAACAAATACTTGCAAAAGGGATCGCCCGGCGATACTAGCTCTCATCACGGAAGAACCAAAAAGGGAAAGGAAGATTGAGGACATCGATGTTGTTCGTGATTTCCTTTAAGTCTATCCCAAAGATCTACATGCACTACTATCGAAGAGACAAATTTAATTCCAGATAGATCTCACACAGGGAGCTGTACCGATTACGAAAGCATCGTACTGACTGGCACCAACAGAAATGCAAGAGTTGTCTAATCAACTACAAGAATTGTTAGACAAGGGATTCATCAGACAAAGGTTCTCACCATGGGGAGCACCAGTCCTGTTCGTGAAGAAGACAGACAGATCTTTCCGAATGTGCATTGATTACCAGGAGCTGAACAAGGTGATGATCAAGAATCGATACCCATTACCGCGAATAGAAGATTTGTTTGACCAGTTGCAAGGTTCAAGCTACTATTCGAAGATCGATTTGAGCTCGGGTTACCATCAATTGAGGATACAGGAGGATGACATCCCTAAGACAGGCTTTAGGACACAATATGGACATTACGAATTTCTGGTCATGCCCTTCGGACTAACCAATGCACTGGCTGTATTCATGGATCTCATGAATCGCGTGTGCAAACCATATCTCGACAAATTCGTAATAGTGTCTATTGACGGCATCCTGATCTACTCCAAGAGTCAGGAAGAGCATGCTGAACACTTGAGGCTTGTCTTAGAGTTACTGAATACCGAACAACAGTACGCGAAATTCTCCAAATGCGATTTTTGGATTCGTGAAGTCCAGTTTCTTGGGCATGTAGTCAACAAGAAAGGAATACACGTAGACCCAACCAAGATCGAAGCTATCAAAAACTGGGAAGCACCAAAGAATCCGATGGAGGTGCGACAGTTCCTAGGACTGGCAGGGTACTACCGGCGGTTTATCGAGAGATTCTCGAAGATCGTACAATCACTAACCTCCCTGACGCACAAAGACAAGAAATTTGAATGGGGAGAAAAAAAGAGTTTGCTTTAAACCTATTGAAGCAGAAGTTGTCCAGTGCACCAACTCTATCCCTACCCGAGGAATGTGACGACTTTGTGGTCTATTGTGCGCGTAAAAGCAAGGACTCGGTTGTGTGCTGATGCAACGCGAGAAATTCATAGCATACGTGTCACGACAACTGAAGGTGCACCAGAAGAACTATACAACTCATGATTTAGATTTGGGAGCCGTGGTGTTCCCACTAATGATCTAGCGGCACTATTTGTACATCACAAAATGCGCCATTTTCACCAATCATAAGAGCCTACAGCACATCTTCGACCCGAAGGAGCTAAACATGAGACAACGAAAGGAAACAACCAAACGCGTGCGGTCGCTATAGCTTACCATACACTCTGAGCTACCAAACCAGACCTGAAACGCTCAACAGGAAGCCCTGATGGCCGAGAACCTCACTCACGAATCCTGGCGCGACATGGATAAACAACTAGAGGTGAAGACCGACGGAGCGTACTACTTTATGACCGAATCTGGATTCCATACTACGGAGGATTGAGAAAGCTCACAAGAGTAGATACTCAGTACATCCTGGTTTTGATAAGATGTACCACGACCTAAAAACAACATATTGGTGGCCAAACATGTAGTCAGAGATTGCAACTTACGTGAGCAAGTGCTTAACTTGTTCAAAGGTTAAGGTCGAGTATCATAAACCATCGGGACTGCTTCAACAACCTGAGATACCGGTATGGAAATGGGAGCCGATTTCCATGGACTTTATCACGAAGCTACCTAAGACAGCGAGAGGTTGCGATACCATTTGGGTAATCGTAGACCGACTCACAAAATCTGCGCACTTCCTGCCCATTAAGGAAACTGACAAGTTAGATAAATTGTCCCGAATTTATCTAAAGGAAGTGGTCATGCGGCATGGAGTGCCCATCTCAATAATATTTGATCGTGACAACCGATTTACGACACATTTCTAGAAATCCTTGCATAAGGCACTAGGCACGAGACTGGATATGAGTACTGCCTATCACCCACAGACGAATGGGCAGAGTGAATAGACAATCTAGCCACTAGAAGACATGCTTCGTGCATGTGTAATAGACTTCGATAGCAGCTGGGAGACTCACCTACCGTTAGTTGAGTTCTCTTACAACAGTTACCACACCAGCATCAAGGCTGCAAGGTTTAAAGCACTTTACGTGCGCAAGAATTATCAACAAACGAACAACAAAATGATAATTCAAGGAATTATCGACAAACGGACACACGTGTCTTGATTAATGAACGTTAGGGAATTAAACAAACTATGATGCAATTGAACAATAAATAAGTTCTATGTGAACCTATAACGAACTAAGCCATGACTAAAGGTCAAGAATTGTTGAACAATAACGAAAATAATCGAAAAACGAACTTAAACAACGAAATTGGTCAAATGGGGCCAATCCGGCCGGCTTCGCGATCCGCCAAGGGCCCCGGCGTGGACCTTGGCGGTACACGAAACTGAGGCGGGCAAATTTGAGTACCAAATTTCTTCGCGATACGCCACGACTGATCATCTTCCACTTGGCGATAGCGGCGTGTTTCGGGAGAGAATCTAAATAAAATACTCTTGGCTGTACAACAAGACTCCTTGAGAGCACCTTAGTGGTACGCGATGACCCTACTACGCAGAAAACTTATAAAACCCAACACCCTTCACTTTTGTTTCACTTTTACCCACTTCCTCTTGATTAAACACTCCTGTTCCGACCCAAAGCTCTCTGCAACACATCTCTCCCAATCTCAGAAGCTTTAGTTGAAGATCCTTGTGTTCCATTGAAACCATCTTCAAGATTTAAGCTGAAGAACAACGCAGAACTACCAAAGGAGCTCACCACAATCATCACCAGCTGATTCCAGACATGTTTCACATGCAACACCATCTATGGCACATGCACGAGATTTTGCACATTTAGATCTGTGTTTTCATGATCTTGTAACTGATCCATGATGATATTGTTGAGATTTGAAGGTTATTTATAAAGATTACTATGAAAGGAAGTTTTCTAGCAACATGCATGTATAATCCATGATATTTTAGATGGTTTTGTATGTAAATTAATGATTATTGATGATATTGGAAGTATTTACGAGGATTATTGTGATTATTATAGTTAAAAGTTAAGGATTTGGTCATGTTACTATTTTTAGTAACTTTAATTTCATAAGGTGAGGATAGATGAGGAAATAAGAACATGCATGTGATTTAAAATGATGATTTGAGGTTATCATTGATATTGTTAACTATAAAATTGTTTAGATTTGTCAATATAAGGAATATTTGGGATAGTTACTAATAATAGTAACTTTGTTGATGCACATTGATGTTAATTGATGATTTTTGACACAACTAATATGTTCAAATGTGATTTGGAACTAATATATTGATTATTGACATATTTAATTTATTAGAATTGATGGAATAGGAGTATTTGACATGAGTTTCTATAAATAGAAACTTTTATGATAAAGAACATACTTGCATGTTAATTTTGAGTTATGTTTAGAATGACTGATGATATTGGTAATCATATGAACAAGTTTATGTGGTTTAATTTTAGTAAAATGAGTTATTTACAAACTTACTAATATTAGTAACTTCAAATTTGGGGATTTTTACTAAGTAGAACTATTAAGAGTGTTTTAAAGTGTTAAATGATCTAAAGTGCCTTATTTATGAAATATGATGTTTATTGCATGATTTTGGTATTGAAGCATACTAAATATAGGAACTTACTATATTTAGTAACTTTTAAAAGAGAAATATATTTCTGTGATACATGTAACAGTGTGCTATGTCACAACATGATCATATAGGATTAACAAGCATGCTAGAATAGATAAAAGGTGATTTGGAGTAACCTTGCCTAAAATAGGAACTTGCCTAAAATGGAAACTTACTATAAATAGTAAGTTATCCATTAAACCTAACTTATGTGCTTACACGTAATACACGACACTATACACATGTTGAACGAACATTATAACTAAATGAATCACCAACGGGTCGTTAAGTCAAACACGGTCAACATGGTCAAACACAGTCAAACATGACCAACACAACAACTTAGAGTTGTTTGGAGACAAACAAGGTCTAGTGAGACCAACATAAACACGAACATAACCGTGAACACGAACATAACCGTGAACACGAACTCACAACACCTAAGTGATATAGGCAACCGCTAGAGGCGAACAACAAACCGTTCACGTAACAATAGCTACTACAGAATTCATGTGAGTTTACAGCCCCACTTTTACTTTAACTGTTTTGTTTAAACATTGGGGTGAGAATACTATGCAACAACTGTTTTAGATGTATGGCTGGTATGTTGTAAAACAACTTTTTGAGTGTGCTTAGATCGTAACAAAGTCCTCACATATCCTTGCCGTTAGTTGAACACCAAACGAGTCGTTATTACGTAGTACTACTGCGTTTGACAAACCCCATTTGACGACAACTCTGACTGGCGGTCAGGACGAGCGTAATATCGATCTATACCATAGCTTCGCGACAGACTTGGCTGAGGCATCTAACAGTCTAGTTTCTATAAGAAGAACTTATACACTCGGGACATGGGTCTACAACTTAACATACCCATTATATATCTCGCAACTGTTTTACATTAATTAAAACTGTGAAGTCACCAACTTTATGTTTACACATTTTAACATGTATACAACACAAGCTAGGATGCACTTGGATCACCAAGGAGGAGTCTTGCATGCATCTAGTCTTTCATTTCAAACATTTTGAGAAACTTTATTTTGTCGTAACATTTGTGTAAACAATGTAGTGTCGATACAATTTATTTTTCCGCTGCAAACAATTTACATTTTTCCGCTACATGACAATTAACCTATTCCGCTGCTTTATTTTAATGAAACTTGAGTTGATTATCAAAACTGTGTAATTTTTCAAACTCATATAGAGTCATTCTATATGACTAAGAGCTTTGATCCTGGTCATGTCACACCTGACGGTCTGACACCGTAGGTGGTAATTTAGAGGTGTGACATAAACTCCTCAAGTTGACAGGCGAGTTTGTTGTTTGTTGGGATAGAGGAGGAGGTTTGTCGACTCGAAGACGAAGCCCATTTTGTCGTATGTCGTCCAACTGGTCTAATCGGTTCATCGTCTTCCTCGTCTTGCTCAAGGTAAACCGTCTAATTCAAATGGGCGTCCGAACCTCCCAGTGAATACGTGTTCGTCTCGAAATTTTCACTTCTTTTTGAAGAAGTTTGGCCATCGTTGGCTTCTTGACAAAGAAAGCGGAATTTTGGAGAGTCTTTTATCACGACCCAAACATCGTAGTAGTTAAATGTTTGGCCGCTGGACTTTAGTTAATATTCCTTCTCCTCTCATTTTAACATTTTTCGTCGTTCATACCACTTTTGCGGTTGTTGATACAGTTGCTATAGATGTCACTAAACCGCATCCTTTTTGTGCTTATATCTTCCATTTAGAATTTAGTTGATGATATGTGTGGTATTCTTGATCGGTATATCCCATCATCTCGTGCCAACTATCGGTTAATTTTTCCAAAAGTTTCCCCGCTTTTGCGAATTACCTTTGGTTTTGTTTTCAGAATGATCAATGTAACATCTTCCTAGGGCCGTTTCTTAGTCATGAGTCCATGGTTTCGGTGCCATTGGATCGATACTCGGTCCGCCCACGTCAGTCTATTTCGCTCGCTTTCCTTTTTTTCTTTTTTTTTTTTGGATTCTTGTGTCTCGAGCACGACATCGATAGATACAAAATCCAGTTCACGTTGGGATTGAGGCACGGTTTGTTGAAAACCCAGTTGCGTGAATGACGAAAACCCGGGTTGAAAGCCCGGTTGCGTGAAGAATGAATACCCAGTTTGAGGGTTCAATTATTGCCAGTGAGAGTTCAAATTTTGTTGCATTTGTTACATTTGAAACAAGCACCTTCGCATGGTTTCTGGATCATTCAACAAGTTGAAATCATGGTTGTTTGAGTTTGGATTCATCTTTGAAATGAGAGGGTTTAGATAGGATTTTAGAGAGTAAAGAAGTATTGTTTTTAAAGTGTGATTTTTTTTTAAAAAAAAACGTGAAAGAGTTTATATAGGAGATAAAAATAAGTATTATTATTTGTAACATTTGTACATTTAGTCATGATAGTCGTAAACAGTGTTAGAATCAGTGTGTCTTCATATCAGATCAGTCAATGTGATTCATGTGTTCATTATTTGCTTGTGTGTTAGAATCCTTTTTATTTAGGAACAAGTATGTATTATTTATTTACAGTCGATTACACTAGGCAAGAACAGTATCGTGTTATATCGAAACAGTGGTGGGCAGCGAGAGTGAGCCCTATATATATACTGCGTTCGGTGTAACAGGATAGTGTTAGTGTGTAGTGTTAAGACGAATATTATGACAATTAATTAATTCAACAAGAATCGTAATACGTAAGCGAGACTGAGTATAGTTATGGGTGACGATCCATAATGATACGAATGTTGAACTTATAATTATGATTAAACGACTTTAAATAATTAATACGATCAAAAAACGTACGCGATCGCGGGTATACACGTAATTGTATGTGTTTAACGATCTGACAACGCACGAAGAGTAAAAATAGTTAAAATAATTATTTTATATTTTTACAATTTTGAAACTCATCATTTTATTGAGTTAGCAACTCTTTTATTTAAAACCGCGTAAAATACGCGTTACGTTCCGGAAACGCGAACCGAGTTACCGAAACGTACCTGAATACCACACGGGCTATAAAAGCCTTGAACAAGGCCATTTTGCCATTAAATCCACCAACAACCACTTCTCTCTCTAGAATTCCCGTCTACCCTCTCTCTCTCTAGAAAATCGAACTTCAAACGCGCGTATCTTCTTCGTTTCTCAACGGATTTCGGTGTTTTCGGTGTCCACGCGTAGCTCTCGACATCCTCTACACGAAAGTACAAGGGATCTGTGGATTCATCGGGCCAAAAACGAGGTATAATCGAATTAAAGTGCTGAAAAATGGGGTTTTCGTTCGTGGGTTTTGGTAAACACATACATAGCCGGTCCTTAGCATCCTACTTCGAGTCTCGCACGTATAGTAACCTTTCTCATGATTAGAATGGCTTAGATCGTGTTCTGGAGCTGGTGGTTCGATGGAGATGATGATGTTCGTACAGGGTTCGTGGGGTGCAGCCTCGGCCGAACCTGTTAAGGTGGCCGAACCATAGGGCTATGGGCAAACCCTAACGAACCTGCATGCTTGTGGATCAGCAGCCGAAGTTCTGGATCAGACAAACCCTCCATGCCTCAGTTACGAACCCTAGAGCTTATGCGGCCGAACCTTCGCTGTGCAAACCAACCGAATCTATAGGGTTCCTCGGCCGAACCCTAATCCTAAACGAACCCTACATGGTTCGTTGCATGCACAGCCGAACCCTAGGGGGTCCCTCACGAGCCTATACGAACCTCCCATGCATGCCACGAACCCGACCTGCCGAACCTATCAAGGTTTATTAGCCGAACCTTCATGTAATAGTGAACCCAGACGAACCCAAGATAGGTTAGGCGAACCTGCATGCTCACGATTCATTAGCCGAACCCTCTTTGCATACCGAACCTTTGTGTGATGAATATTTCGGACGAACCATGCAACCTGCATCAATAACGGTCGAACATTATGGATGTCCCGAACATTTCTTATGGAACGAACCCTGACCATAGAAGCTTGGCCGAACCTAGCCCTAGAACCAAGAAGGTTCGCTGCATAAGATGGCAGCCCATAAACCTTTCGGCCCAACTCAATTCCCTGTGGCCCAATTCAATACCTTACGGCCCAAACCAAGGCTGATAGGCCCAATTAGATTCCATTCGGCCCATTATGATCTTAATTGGCTCGATATTGTATTTGGCGTGTTACAAGGCCTATATACATGTTGTTGGGCCAACATCACATTCACTTGGCCCAACGTCACATTCACTTGGCTCAACCCTACACTCAATTGGCCTTTGTTAACCTAAGAGGCCCATGGACCTCTATTTAAGCCTATCATAGTTTATGGGCTTAAGGTCCATAGTGTGGCCCACAACTCAAGGAAAAATTGTAATTTGATCTTAATTGAGTTAAGTTATAACTTAACCTAATTATGAGACCAAATCACAATCGCAAAGACTTAAAACAATTGAACATCTTTTCACAATACATGTTAATCAATGGTTATCAAGTTCACAAACACTTGTCATTTTATGCATAAGATTGTGCATAAAAGAAACATGACATCTCTTTTCATGAAACATTGGTCGATCAAGTATCATAACCATGACTTTCAAGTTTACACAACAATCATAATCATGAGATCATGTAATCATGAGTTAATCAAGCTCAAGTTAACACAAGTCAATCAATGAATCAAAGTCTATACAACTATAAATCTTATATCTTATGTATGATTACAATGATATAGGAATCAGTTAGAAGTCTTGTTTGCTACTTGCTATTTGTTATAGTTCAGAGTCTACTGCAGACAGGTGAGAACATTAGCCCCTCTTTTTACTGTTTTTACAACTGTTTTGGGGTGGAACATGTGACCCAATGCTCTTACTTCAATCATATTTCATGATACATATTACTACTTGGCAAACATTACAGGTTCACTTTAGAAATCCAAGGGATTTCTCAATGGTTTTTAAAGGAATTTCTAAACTCTTTTACTCTACACTCGTGTTTTCGAAATTAATCTTTTATAAACCTTGTTGTTATACAAGGAAGTTATCTTATGTACTAAATCAAAGGTTTCACAACATGGTACTCAAACAATGGTTTTCATGGTGTTTAAACAAGGATTCATTTCATGGTATTCAAACACAAGGATTCATTTCATGTTACTCAAACAAGGTTTTCAAATCATGTTATCAATTAAGGCATTAACACGCTAGTTTAAAGCAATGTTCAAAAGCATGGTGTCCATCGTTGTGAACAAACTTATAAACACATCAGGTTTCATATTCATTAGCGTTAGTACTGGGTGATCACAACAAGGGAAAGCGGACACATTAGGGCAGACCGATTGCTGCAGTTAGATTTTAAATTTGTTTTATAAACTAACTGCAGATTTCGGTTACGTATGGTTATCATTGTTGCTGACTAATTTTCTAACTCCAAACGTAGTTTGGGACTTGATTATATGTTGGTTTTTGTGCAAACAGCCTTTGGACTGTTTACACTCGTTTGACATACCTGATGTTAGTTTGGGTTACAACCCATCCATGTAATTCATTTATTGCTTTAATATACCTATGCCTTATATTACAAATTCATGATTTCATATGTTAAACCTATCGTTCTCACCAACTACTTCTGTAGTTGACAGTTACTTTTCACGTGTTTCAGGTAATCAGGTTTAAAGCATTTTAAGGACAACTAAGGAGACCGTTTAAGATAGAACAAGATGAAGAAACATGCTAGGATGGAATAGAAACTCATTAAATCCTAATTGTTTAATTGTCTTGTTTGAAGTCTTATTTTGTAACTATAATTTTGGGTCTGTAGTTGTCTTTCTTTTGATAGATAGATTGGCTGTAACTAAACAATTGTCTAATCATTATGAAACTTAGTAATCCATTGTGGTTGTTCTTATTCAATACTTGTGCATGATTCAACTGTTCATACGTCACCGCGCCGTGGATTCCGCACGCGGCGCAGGGGTGTGACATTATTATTATTTTCTTTTTTGCAATCGACTGTTGGAAAACAGTATAATTTTGAAAACATCGATGAAAAAGAGAAAGGGACGGGGCGTGGGGGCCGCTGGTCACTCGAGTTTGATCCTGTCGGGGTTGGGAGGAGGTTCGGAGGCATCCCGTTGGGGGCGTGGGGGAGGTATAACACAGAGCCTAAACATGTTTAATTGTGGAATTCCACAATTAAACGGTAATAATGGTTGTTTGTTTGAAATCTATTTGAAGAATTTTTCTGTCATTTTAATGTACTCGTTCAATATATAAACAAAATCTTTATTTAATCATTATTGTTTTATGGATAAGTTGCCGTAGAGACTGGGGTAGAAACTAAAGAACATGACCAAGTCTAATGTAAAACATCATTAAGTTCCCTTTCAAATGTCTAATTAGGTTGAGTAAAACATAAGGCGTTGAAGTTTAGTTGTCAATAATACCAAAGTTTTATTATTATTTTCCCCTTAAACAATGGCATACAGAAGCATATTTTTGATCCTCTTTCTCACTTGTTTGTTCAACAATCCTTGTTATTCAGAAACAGATACCTTACATCAAGGCCAAGAGCTCAAGGACTGGGATGAACTGGTTTCATCAAACAGGGTCTTCTGTTTGAAGTTCTTTGGCTTTGGCACTGCTGTGAGTCCTTATTTAGGGATATTCTACAGAAACAACCAGATTAGATCCGTTTATCTGGATGACATAAAGAAACTCCTCAGATACAACAGATTCAGTGATAGGATTTGAACACACACTCAATCACAACTTAACAAAAAATCAACACCAGATTAGAGGATTGAACTAATATTGATTGAAATCAAAAATTACAGAGAATGGAAAGAAAACAATGAACCAGGGAAATCCCTCTCTCTCACAACGTAAGAGCCCTCAGATCTAACAACCAAATCCTTACCCCCACCTCTCCTTATTCTCTCTACTTATAATATTCTCTATCACGTAACAAACTCTAGCCACTTTTAATATTGACACCTTTGCCCCTTCTTGAATAAACTTGTAACATCTTTGGATCCTGTACTTCATTTATATTAGTAGCATTCGTATCATTACTCCCCCCTTGTGATAAAGGCTTGACCTCAAGCCTTGTAGTAGGAAATTGACCTTGCACCCAAGTGGCATCTTCCCAAGTAGCTTCTTCAATGGATTGGCCCTGCCAGTGTACCAACCATTGCTCAATGACATCCATACCCTCCTTCACACTTCGAGTAGCTAAAATGGAAGTTGGAATCAAAACGTCACCTGTACCAGTGTCCAAATCAGGAGGTAACACAGCCTCCACAGGTTCCTTGACAGCTTTCTTTAACAATGCAACGTGAAAAACAGGATGAATTTTGGATGTGGGAGGCAGCTGTAATTTATAAGCAACGGGACCAATTTTAGCTAAAATTTGGAAAGGACCAAAAAACTTGGCAGCCAATTTTTGGTGGATCACATGACGCACTGATAATTGCCTATAGGGTTTCAACTTGACATACACCCAATCGCCGACTTCGAAGTGCACCTCTCTTCTTTTTTTATCAGCCTCCCTTTTCATAACACCTTGAGCATTAGAAAGATGAACTTTGAGTTGTTTTAAAGCCTCATCGCGGTCCCGAAGTTCTTGTGCCACTTTTTCCACTCGTAATTCCCCTTGCACAAACTGAAAAACGGACGGTGCACGCCGGCCATAAACTGCTTCAAAGGGTGTGGTACCTGTTGTTACATGAAAGGTGGAATTATACCAAAACTCCGCCCAAGGAATCCAAGTAGCCCAATTGCGTGGTTGATCAATCGCGAAACAACGAAGGTAAGCCTCCAAGCAACGATTGATAACCTCAGACTGACCATCCGATTCCGGATGATACGCCGAACTCATGTTTAATTTAGTACCCATAGAACGAAAAATTTCTTGCCAAAATTTACTCAAAAACACGGGATCTCGATCACTTACAATGGATTTGGGAATTCCATGTAAACGAATTATCTCTTTGATAAACAATTCAGCTACTGTCTTGGCTGTGTAAGGATGTTTCAATAAAAGGAAATGAGCATACTTGGACAATCGATCCACCACCACTAAAATAACATTAAAGCCCTTTGAAGGAGGCAGCCCTACTATAAAATCCATAGCTAAATTCTCCCAAATAGCTTCTGGAATATCAAGAGGCTGCAACAGGCCCCCTGGAACAGCCGAGCTGGCCTTACATCGTTGGCAGATATCACACTCCCGAATAAACTTTTTAACAGAAGCTGTCATACCTGGCCAATACAAATTAGCAGCTAAACGACGATAGGTGCGATAAAAACCTGAATGTCCTCCCGAAGGGGTAGTATGAAATTCATGTAATAAAAGGGGAATAAATTTAGAAGTCTTGGGAATGACCACTCTATTTTGGTAGTATAACAAACCCTGCTGACAGGAATAACCAGGAAATTTTGAAGGATTTAAGAGAACCTTTTGAAGGAGTTGCTGGATGTTACTATCTTGTTTAGCCTCCTCAAGCAACTGAGCTCCCTGCAACCAAATAGGACTAGAAACCACCTGAGAAAAAGTACCCGAATCAGCCCTGCGAGAAAGAGCATCAGCAGCTCTATTCTCTCTTCCAGGTTTATAATGAATCTCAAAATTATAACCCAAAAGCTTAGCAACCCAATTCTGTTGATCCGGTGTGGTCACTCGTTGTTGCAGAAGGTATTTAAGACTTTTCTGATCCGTATACACCAGAAAACGAGATCCCAATAAATAAGGCCGCCAATGCTGAACAGCCAACACTAAAGCCATGATTTCGCGTTCGTACGCAGATTTGGCTAAATTGCGATCGCTCAAGGCTTTACTAAAATACGCAATTGGCTTACTTTGCTGCATCAAAACTGCACCGATACCGCGACCTGAAGCATCACATTCAATAACAAATTGCAAAGCAAAATTGGGAAGAGCCAGCACAGGACCAGAGATCAGCGCCTGTTTGAGTTGCTCAAAGGCGCACTGCGCATCAGAATTCCAACAAAAAGCATCTTTTTTTGTTAAATCAGTTAAGGGTCGAACTATGCTACCATAATTTCTAATGAATTTGCGATAGTATCCCGTCAATCCCAAAAACCCACGTAACCCCTTCACCTGTTTAGGAACTGGCCATGACTTCACAGCTTCAATTTTCTTTTGGTCCGTAGAAACGCCAAAGCCATCAATGACATGACCCAAATAATCCACTGATGTTTGACCAAAAGAACACTTAGTGCGATTGACTTTGAATTGATGTTGGGACAGTACTTGAAAAACCATTCGAAGGTCAGCGAGATGGGCATCCCAAGTAGGGCTATAAATCAATATATCATCAAAAAAAATGACCACTTTTCTACGTAATAGTGGCCTAAAAATATCATTCATAACAGCCTGAAATGTGGCCGGCGCGTTTGTTAAGCCAAAAGGCATAACGAGGAACTCGTAATGCCCATCATGAGTCCTAAAAGTTGTTTTCTCAATGTTGTTTGGGTTCATTCGAATCTGGTTATACCCAGATTTGAGATCCAACTTGGTAAAAAATAATGACCCATATAATTCATCTAATAATTCCTCCACAACCGGAATAGGATACTTGTCCGGAATGGTCGCATTATTTAAAGCTCTATAATCAACACACATGCGCCATGTATTATCTTTCTTACGAACAAGAATAACCGGACTCGAGTAAGCACTCTTACTAGGTCTAATCATACCCAATTTTAAGAGTTCCATTACCTGTCGCTCAATTTCAGTCTTGTGAATGTGAGGGTAACGATAGGGTCGCACACAAATAGGCACATCAGACGTTAATTGGATAGAATGATCATGCGATCGGGCTGGTGGAAGACCCGTAGGAGATGCGAAAACATCAGCCACCCCTTGCAAGAACCCATCCAGAGCCTGTTGTTGAGTAGCTGATAAGACTGAAGTGACAGAACAAAGAGTAGCATTAACGAAATCACCCTCCTCCAATTCTCCTAACCACTGCTGCAATGCTGCAGAATTGGACTGAACAAAAGAACTTCCTTGTAATCGCACCACCTGACCCTCATGATGAAATTGCATCCAGGAATGATGCCAATCATGGGTGACCTCTCCCAACGAAGAAAGCCAAGCCATTCCCAAAATTAAGTCCAAATTACCAGTATCAAAAACTAAAACATCAATCAGAAATTGAAATGACCCAATAGAGATTGGCAATTGTAAACACTGGTCCTTAACAAAGACAGAATACCCATCACCCAAAGTAATATGGATACCCGAAAAAGAAGAAGCGCACAGACCCAAAGCCATCACCAATCTGCGAGAAATGAAATTGTGGGTCGCCCCACTATCAACCATTAAGCTAATTGGAATACCTTGCAAGGTCCCTTCAAATTTCAAGGTCTTAGCACCACCACAATTGCTAATCACTCCATCTGAAGCTAAGGCGAGACAAGTACCTAAAGCTGGAGTATCATCTGGAGGTTCATCATGCAATTGCACTTGTTCCAAACGAAGATTATCCCCCTCTGAGAGCTCATATTCATCCTCTCCCAGAAGAAGCACTCGAAGCTTCCCTTCAGGACACTTATGAGCCGGTCCATATTGTTGGCCACACCTAAAACACAGACCCTTCTTCCGTCGATCCTCCCACTAGGTTCTAGATAAAGACCGAACTCCCCTATCCTTATGGAAAACCTGCCCACCGTCCGACTGAGAAAAACTGGAGGATTTACCACTCCATGGAGGACGCGAGGAGTCCTGTCGACCAGAAGAAGCCCTATCCACCCCTTTTGGGCCAATAAACCCTTTGGACTCAACCGGGCCCAATTGAGAAAGCCCATCCCTAAAATTCCCACTCGGATTGCTTGCCGGATGCAAGTACCGGAAACGAGATTGGGATAAATTACCCTCCGTCAAATTAGGACGGAGCATCACCTCAACATCTTTCGCGAGATACATCGCATCCAGACGTGAGAGAGGGCGATGTAATCTAACCCATTGCTTAACATCATCCTTCAGACCTGCAATGAAGTACCCGAGAGCTTGAGACTCTGGTAAGCGGGGAACCAACGATAGTAGATATTCAAAATCGTCAATATAGTCGTGAATGGAATCACGTTGTTTGATTGCAGCCAGTTGCTCATATGGATTTTGAATTTCTAATCCACTGAAGCGTTGTAGTAACTCAGATTGGAAATCGCCCCACGATAAGGATTCACGCACCTGAATAATGATGGTGAACCAATGTTGTGCAACACCCACCATGCTTAATTGAGCCAAACGAAGTCGGAGTTCATCAGGGGTGTCGTTGATATCAAAATAGAGGTTAACTTTTTGAATCCACCCTTGGGGATCAAACCCACTGAATTCTGGCAACTTCACCTTCTTCACAGCCCAAGGAACTCCTGTTGGTCGCTCCCCCGAATCCCCTTGATTATCAGGGTTGGAAAACACTCCACCCGACGATCCCGATCCAGAATTACCATCACCCTTCTGTTTCTCTTGTTTCTTCACCCACGCCAACATGAACTGACGAAATTCCACCGAAGCAACACGATCAGCCTCCAAAACTTGCAAACTCGACTTCATTTCAGCAATCTCAGCATTGATTTTCTGAATTTGCTGATCCTGAGCATCCAATCGTGTAACGTTTCTCGTTTCCATGAGATCGGCAGGTCGTAAGCAGGTCGGACCAATGATAGGATTTGAACACACACTCAATCACAACTTAACAAAAAATCAACACTAGATTAGAGGATTGAACTAATATTGATTGAAATCAAAAATTACAGAGAATGGAAAGAAAACAATGAACCAGGGAAATCCCTCTCTCTCACAACGTAAGAGCCCTCAGATCTAACAACCAAATCCTTACCCCCACCTCTCCTTATTCTCTCTACTTATAATATTCTCTATCACGTAACAAACTCTAGCCACTTTTAATATTGACACCTTTGCCCCTTCTTGAATAAACTTGTAACATCTTTGGATCCTGTACTTCATTTATATTAGTAGCATTCGTATCATTCAGATATGGTTATTTCAGCGAGACGGAATCTAATGATGGCTTCAATAATACAGCAGTTTGGGTAGCAAACAGAAACAATCCGATCCCGGATGTATACGGCAGGCTCATCATAGATGTCAATGGGAAGCTCAGTGTTTTATCTGGTGAAGACACTGTTGTTGATCTCTTCAGTCCAAGTCAAGTAGTAGCACGCAATGCAAGTGTTGCACTGTTGGATACAGGGAATTTGGTGCTCCAAGAACTGCATCCAAATGGGTCTGTTAAGCTGGTCATTAACCGCTTGGCAGAACAATCAGATGCCGGCTGCAGGGTTTTGCACATTAGACCTCAATGGAACAAGTCAAATGACCATGTTAAGGCAAGGGAATATCCATTGGATTAGTGGACCATGGAAAAATGGTCAATTCAAAAACACTCATCTACAATCTTCTGGTCCAGATGTTCGCCTCTATTATGTTTCTAATGAGACGGAGCAATCTTTCACATATTTAACAAGAACATATGATTCATATCCAGCTCTGACCATCCATCAAGATGGTCAGCTTATCGGCTCTGTTCTAAACTTAAACATCGACTGCTTCTCCAGTACGTACTACTCTGCAGGTTGTGCTGAAGATGTAAGAGCTGACGAACCCATACAATATTACCCCAACAATGTTCATGATTATGATGGAGGTTAGTAGACTTTCTTCTCCTTTTGCTGCCTGCAAATTTGTAACGTTAATGTTTGACTGGGGCATGGGAGATTACGTAAACCAAAAGACTCAGTTTTCTTTCTTTCTTCTTTTTTTCCCCCCCAAAAAAGGTGCAAGGCAGAAAAATTATTAACAAAAATAAGTAATTTAAAAAATACTTATCAAAACAAGTGTTTTTCATTTATTTCTTTGTTATATTTTTAATGCAATCAACAAGTTATCATTTTTCTTTTTTCATTAATCAACTCATCTAGTTTTTATTTTTTTATAAATATATATTTTTTATTTTGAAAAAAAAAATAGAAAAAGGATAATATGTTGATTGAAACTTAAAAAATGAAACTAGAAGTGAAAAGAAACATAAAACTTGACGGTCACAATATCAAATACAAACTAAAATAAAAATGTTAAATAAATTCAACTTGAAGCGGTATAAATATAAATTATGAAATTAAAGAAAAATGTCAAAACAAATCAACGAGTTTAGGCATTAGGTTTTTAGTCTCTCTTTGCTATTTTAGGGTTCAGATAAAAAAGCAAATGCCTAAACTTGTCTAGTTGTTTAGATATTTCTATTTGACTTTGTAATTGATATTGATATCATTTCAAGTGACTTTATTCAATTTTTGTTTTAATTTGTATTTCATATCATGACTATTAAATTTTATTGTTTTGTTTAGCTTGTTTGTTTTATAATTCTAATTCCCTTATTGAAGTTTATTAGAAAATCTTTTTTTTTGTTGTATTTAACATGGTTTGATATAATAGAATAAAAAAGTATTTTAATTAAAAAAATATAAAAACTAAAGTGAGTTGATTGATAAAAAAAAATTTTTAAAAATGATAACATGTTAATTGCATTAAAAAAATAAATTAAATTACTTGAAAATAAAGAAATAAATGAAAAACACATATTTTAATAAATATTTTTCAAATCACTTTTTGATAAGTATTTTTTTTCACCTACACTCTTTTCGAAAAAAACTCCAAAAGAGTGGTAAAAAGAAATTTTAAAAACGTAATGGGAAGTTGCTCTATTTAGTTGACGTTGGGATGTTGTCCATTTGTTTTGGTTACATTTTTGTTTTGTTTTTTTTTTCCCAATTTAAATAGCATGGTAGAGTGTTAAATCAAGTATTGTTTTCTTGTTGGATTTTTTTCCTACAAATATACTTGTAGGTTTGGGTTGTTCATCGAATCGAATTTCGAATAACTCAAATATTTCGAATCGAATGATTTCGAATTTTGAATTTTTAAGAAATCGAATTCGAAATCGATCCGAATTCGATTGCTATCTCTATATATTCTAAAAATCAATAATCAAAACTTTAAACATATAAATATAAAATAACCAACATCTACATAGTAATATTAGATATATTATTCAAACTAACAAAATGATAAAAGTTAAATTATATAATGGCAATGATAAAATACAAAAAACATATAGTGACAAGTAATCAAAATATTAAAAATTAACAACCAAAATGATAAATTTTTCGAGATTCACGATAAACGCTTTAGTTGTGGATGTTTAAGTTTAACGTATTTAAAAGTGTTAAAATTATGGGTATTTTATAATTAAATTAATTTATGTAATTTGCTTTCAGTTTTTATAAGCTAAACCACCTAGCTAAAAAGCCTAATATTTAAGTATAATAACTACTTGTATATATAAAATAAAAATATATAAAGAATTTAAATTCAAATTTCGAATCGAATCGAATTAAAAATATAAAATTCGATTCAAAATTTGATATTATACTCCGAATCGAATCAAATTTGAATAGGAAAATTCGAATTGAATTTCGACTTGATGTTTTTCGAATTGAAATCGAATCGAATTTCGATTTTTTCGAGTCTTATTCGAAAACTGAACACCTCTACTTACCAGTTGTGGTTTCAAACTGGTTCACTTTTGATCAACAAAGTCAAAAATCAAATTTGGTTAGGTCAGTTTTTTACAAGTTTTTGGCTAGTTCTGGTTTTGGCCGGGTAAAGGTGGAACTAGTTACTGTTATGATTTCTATAAGAAACTAAAATTGCATGTATATGACAGTTCGGGTAGGACCGGTTCTAGTTTCAGTTTGGGTAAATGTATACAAATGATTTAGACTAGATAAGAAAAGTGTTTGTTTCCAGTGTATGTGTTAAAAATATATTATCTTTCAATTTTATAATCTTGTTTTATATATATATATATATACTTATAGTTATTTTGTTTTGTTTGTGTGATGGTTTGAATATTGATTTTGGACTTTGGTTTCTACTTGTGGGCTTGATTGAATGAGGCTGGAGACTGATGGGCTTATTTGATAAATGGATCTAGTAGCATACAAAGGGGAAGTCAGACGAAGAGAATTAGAGAAGACTGAGGTGGTATTTGTTTTTTCAGAGACAAAACATCTGCAGTCTGCGGACCACATCTGCGGATCTCTTTTGCAGAAGAGGTGGACCAAATCTCTACCAGAAGAGGTGTTAAAGAGTGTTTGTTTTTTTCCTTTCAAAAGAACTTCCTCACATCAAAATTTGGCAATTAAAATTAAACAAAAGCTACCTGTGCCGACCATCAAAGCGATAGAATCAAAAAATTGGCAATCAAAAATCAAACAAAAACTACATACAGACACGATTGCACATTGCTCGATTGAAGGACTCAACCACTGCTTCTCTCTGTCCTTACTGCAACTCCGTTTCCTCGATGAACTAGATTCTCCAATTACTGTTTCAAATCAACTGTTATTCCCCTCGTTCCTTGATCCATCTTCTCCGGCGCCGGATTACGAAGCTTTTGACGCTCGGTGAGTTGAAAGTGAGGAGGAGGTCGAGGTCTAGGGTTTTAAGATTGGGCGATTTGGTTGATGATGTTGACGAAGATAATGAAGATGAGGAGGAGTTGTTGGGATTTGGATTTAGGCATCTTGCTCGGAGGCACAGGCTCGTGTTTCCGATGAGGCATCATCAGTCCCCGCGTGAGCCGGAGGGTCGGCCACCTGTGTGAAGGTGGATGGGGACGAAGCACCGGTGGGAGCAGGGCTCCGTGAAAAAAGGGAGGAGAATATGGAGACGGGAAGAGCTTCGGAAGAGGTGGGAAGAGCTTGGTCCATGTCTGCGTGAAAAAGAGATTGTGCAGATGTTTTTTAATGAAACGTCTTCCGAAAAACAAACAATCTGCAGCCCCCAACCTCTGCCCGTTGTCTGCGCCGTGCAGACAAAAGAGCTCAGGAAGAGCTTTTTGGAAAAAACAAACACCCCCTGAGTTTTTCATTTTTAACTCTAAACGAGTCCTGTTATCTCTATCATCGTCTAGGATTTCTTTGTAGTGTTTTCCATTGATGATCTCAGTCTTGTTCTTGTTTGAGAAGTCGATGTAGTTGGTTGTTTTGTTCTTTTCGATTCTAGGGTTTGAGTCATTGTTCTTAGATCGAGTTGTAATAGACTAGAATCATTTTGTATTTTTTTGATTTCTTGATTAGTAATCACATGTTCACATTAACCTGTAAGTTGTTTCAATCTCATTTTCTTGACATGGTATCATAGCCTTAGGCTCCTGATTCTCGTTGTTTTGTGTTTTGGATGTTGTATTCATCTTGTTAGTCTGATCAGATTTCTCCCTCAGTTATAAACCCTAGAAATGGCTCTCGATTTATCAAGATACGAAACCCTAACCCCATCTCAGTTCATCACATTCACAATCCCAAACATCGTTAACCACCGCTGCTACCTCCACACTCCACCGCTTCAGATCGCCGTCCCCCATGATTTTGCCAGAGCACCGAGAAACAGACTGAAACTTCTGCACTGAATCCGGACATCTTCAGCTCTTATCCAACTTCTCTAATGCCTCCCGCCTCATCTTTATAGGTAATAATCTTGAACCTAATTCAGAACCCTCGGATTATTTTCGTTCTCCGGCTGTTTATAAGGAGAATATAGAATGTGAATTGAAGGGATTAGTAATGCTCTACATCCCAAATTGTGTTTTCGAAATGGTTGGCCGGAACCCCTTTTCTTGACATATGAAGATGATGTGTTGCATCCTGTGATTCTAGATAGACTTGTTGATCTCGATTATTTCTAATTTTAGTTAAGGGGTGTGTAATTTGGAATTACATTTACCAAGTTTGAGGAAGATGAAGAACGTACAGTTTGAGGTTGATACAGGGACCTTGGTGCAACCATATTTGATTCCAATGGTATCTGGTATTTTCTTGATTGTTTCACCTCTTAACAAGTAGCTTCAACAAGGGTTTGTGGCTTGTACACACGCACTATTCGTTCTCAGTCTACTAATGAAAGTCGAATCAAGCAAGAACTTCATTTAACGCTATCAATCTGATGATAGTGATTCTCTACATCGACCCGAGTTTCGTTCTTGGACTCTTGGTTTTTAAGGTTTTAAATTGAAGTATTGTAGGCTTTATATTGTGTTACCAAAGGTCTACTAGTTACTTGCTGAGAACAAACTACCAAGTTTCTAACCTACAGTAAGAAACTCTGAGTTCTTGAGACTTGTTATCTCAATAATCAGATTCTTTTAAATGCAATGAAAACCTCACTGTAAGTCTTCTATAGTCTTTCAATAGGTAACAAGTTTATCCGTTAAGTTAGTCTCCACTTGTCTTTATTTTGTTGTCTGTTAAGTAGTTTTGATTGTTACTTGATGTTTTTAGATCAATGTGTTACACCTAAAATGTAGGAATTAATGGTCTATTTTTCACTTGCCACTTAAAAAAAAAATTCTTTGTCCAAGGTTCAAGGATTTTAGGCAATATATTTTAAACATTGTTTTATGTCTTCTTTGAACAAAAGAAATGTATTTGTATGTGGTTTATTTTGATTACTTTTAATTCATGGACAATCAAAATGATTTTTTTTTTCTTCTGAGTTTGTTTTTTTATTCCTGCAATAAAGCCTTCTTTCATCTACACATGTGTTAATTAATGAGTAAGTCACACTGATATACTCATTTTGTTATACGATAGTTTGCTAGTTTGTTAATTGTTATTAGGTTCTTGAACAGTTAATTGCATTGGTGTTTGCTAAATATGTCTAACTTGTTATTTTTAGCCTATAATGATTGTATAATCGCTAAATCAGTTGGTTCACCAACTCATATTAACATCAGATAATAAATGGAGTTTTGAATCAGTGTTTTTAATTTTATGTTCTTGCAGCAACAAGTTCCAAATGCTCAAATAGATTTCAATTATTAATAGATTTTACATAATAAAATCTATTTTTTTTAAGTCTTTGTTTTTTTTTCTAAAATTGTTTTTAACTTTTAAATGTTTGTTCTAAAGGAATTTTTGAAGAATAGTTCAACGGTAAAAAGTTAAAAAAAAAGAATGTTAATTTTAGAAAATATCAAATTCTACAAAGGTTTTCTTTTATTCACATTTTTTCTATCACATGTTGCCTAGCTTAGATAGAAATTGTCTTAATCATGTTAGTATCAAACTCATTGTTAAATTTTGAATTTACTTGCCTAGTTTGGGAATTAATAGTTTTTTTCAGCGAAGCATGTTGATGTTTTTTTGGAGGTTGTTTTATTGTAAAATTTTAATATAAAAGTCCTATGATATTTGTTTAGATATCCTGCTTTTGATCAAATGTGGTTTTGATTCTATTATCATGCATTTTTAATTTTGTATTGAACATTCTTAAATGATTTTTGGTTGTGATCCATATCTTATTGTCTATATTTTCATTACTAGTTAGTTTGAACGTAGTTCATTGTCTTAACTAGTGTCTCACTGTCTCTCTCATTCTGATCATCAGTTTTGTTAGATTTCGATAAAAATTGGTGAAATCTATTCTATCTTGACCTGTTTGTTAAGGTTCATTTAGTGGATGGTCTTTATCTCTATTCCTTGTTTCTTGTGTCTGGAATGGTGATAGTTGTGTCTGATAGTTTGGTATAGCTTATGCTATTCTTATTGTTATCAGACTTTTCTGTTGAATCTTATGATTCAGTATTTTATGTGAAGTTGCAAAGATTTTACTTGATTCAAATTAGTCCTTATGTTCTTTGCAAGTTCTCTTCTTATATACTTGCAAAGTTGTAAAAGTTTTTGATCAAGTTAAATTGGTCTTTTTGTTATTCACATGTCTTGTCTTCAGATGTTATTCTGGGCTCTTAAAAGCTGTGTAGCTTTTATCTTTCTTATCAGATATGTTTCTGATAGTCTTATGGAATTATATGAATTTTCTGGTATGTCTTGGGACATCTCTTAGTTGTTTCAGTCATGTGGCTATTATCTTTCTTATTAGATTTGTTTCTAATAGTCTTATAGAATCATGTGATTCTTTCTTTGTCTTAATCAGATTTCTGGTATGATTCTTTGTTATCTTTCAGACATGTGTTTTGAAGTATCTAGAATCATATGTTTTGTTATATTTGTATCTGATTTCTCTTATGCAATAATATTGTGGTGATTACTGCATGTTATGAAGTGCCTTGTGGGTATTGTTTGTGTTTACTCTTTGTTAATGATGAATCAAAAATTCATTGTTTTGATTAAATTTTTTTGAGATAACTATGCTGAGAGAAAGTTCTTTATGTCAGCTTGTGTTAAATCTGTTCTTACCAACTTCAAGTCGTATTTTGGTCTTGTCTTCCTATGTTGATTATAATCTCTCTCAACCCTTGTTATTCATGTTGTCTTTCTATACTTGAAAATTGTGTTAGAAAATAAAATACAACTATTTTTAAGTATTTTAACAACTATTTGTTATTGTTATTGTCTAATTACAAGTTGTGGGTTGATTATTGTTAACATGTTTATTGTGTTTGCCTATTGAATTGAGGGGCGATAATGAATATTCAATTCAATATAAAACATTTTATTTTTTTTATTTTGCTCTAATATTTTTTATTATTTTTTTTCCATATAATTTTGTGTTTTGGCTGGATTTTTGATTCTACATTGGAGCTATGATGAGATGAGTCTAGTGGATTTAGTTTTATGTTTGGGTTAATACACTTGGGCTAAAGATTCTCACATGATTGTGCTTTTAAATTTGGATTTCCCAACAGTCATACACTATGTTGATTCAAAGGAGTAGAGAGTGACTTATGATGATTTGGAACCAATATCATCAAGTCATTCAGCTACTAATAATCAGATGTATTAGACAGCCATTATAACCAGGTGTATTAGACTATTTTTGTAAAAACATCAAAAAAATAAAAACAGAAAGTAATAGCATTGGCATTACTCTCTTTTTGTCTATTTTAGTCTTATCTCAGACTAAATTTTGCAAACTTATAAGATACAAACATATCCCTGCAAAGCTTTTCTGTAGGGATATCATTGCAGATAGGATTTGGATTCGGAATACAATCTCTACTAATATCAGTAGAGACAACTTCTAGAAGAAATTTGCCAAGGTAGGAATGATAAAATTAGATTATCAGAAGTTGTCTATGGATGTGATGATAAAAGTTTCTGGTCAAAAGTAGGTGTTTTATGTTTGTGTGATGTTCAAATTTAGTGTTTAGAAATTGCTAATTGATGTATTTGGTGATTAATTTGCTGTTTAAATTTAGGTGCTCAATTTGCTGTTTAAATTGCTACATGAAGTTCTTTAGAAATTGGTTGGTTGGATTAGGTGCTTAATTTGCTGGTTTGATTAGAAGCTAAAAGGGATTTGAGGCTCTGAGGTTCTCTGCATTCTGATGTTCTCTACATTCTTTGATTTTCGTTAATATGTGTGATTCTCTGCAAAATTAGGGTTATGTAAACAGTGTGGTCACTCAATCCAACATGCATACCTGCTCTTTAAATTGTTCTTCCTTCTCTTCATAACTAGAAAGTGCAACAACTTGAACCCGGTCACTCAATCCATGAGAAGTTATTATATAGTATATAGCCTTAGAAAATATTGAAGAAATATTAATAAAAAATTAATAGAAAATATTGCAGATGGAAAACCCTCAAAATACTTTTCCCTGTGACTGTGGGGCGGGACAGGTAGTGTTGAAGACAGTATTACGTAGCAAAACTAACGTCGGTAGACTGTACTATTCCTGTCCCAATTTCAAGGTGAACAATCAGAAGTTTGTTATTTATGTAAATATTTTTTTAATAATTTGATTGCTCTGTGACAGTGCAAAGATTTTGGATGTGGGTTTTTTAGGTGGGTGGATGAATCTCAAGAGGTTTGTTATTTATGTAAATAATTTTTTAATAGTTTATATTGTTTAGTTCTTATCATATATTTGTGATTGTTTGGTATATAGGGTGAGAACTGCGGCCCTGGTCTTCGAAGTGGTTCAAGTTCATCTCCTAGACCTTCCTCTCTTGGTCTTGGAGGAGGTTCAAGTTCATATCGTAGACCTTCCTCTTTTGGTCTTCAAAGGGGCTCAAGTTCATCTCCTGGACCTTCCTTTTCCGGTATTCAAAGAGATTCAAGATCTTCTCCAGGACCTTACTCTTCTGGTCTTGAAACAAACTGCGTAAATTGCAAGCTGTTGTTAGCAAAGATAAATATGCTGGAGGCACAACTTATGATAGCAAGGCGTCATGAGGATTCTGCAGCAATTCAGCAGGTTTCAGATCAGTTAGATGGGTTACTAGTTGAGGATGAAGGATGAACCCTTGCTGCTGCCCTACCATGAACTGATTTGAGAATTGTAGTTTTATAAATGTGTTGAAACAAAAACTTCTAGTTAGATGCTTGTTTTGGACAACTTCTTTTTATGTAGTATGTAAGTTGTGTGTTTTGCAGTCTTTTTTTGGCTCAAAGTTTATCAGTTATTAACAGTATTCAGGAGATGCTAATTAAAAGTTTGGCTTCTCTTTTGCTCCTAGAACTTTAAATATGATATGGCGCTTCAATAGCCTTTATGATCATTGCTTTTGCAGCTGCCAGTATATCCTTCTTTTTCTGGCTGACAGAGTTTGCCGTTTTTCGATCAATCAACCTTAGAATTTCTTCTTTTTTGTCCTTTTCAACTCCATGCCAACTGGTACGTTTTTCTTTTATTTCACCTACTCGTTCTTTGCAGCTTCCTTCTTCCTCTACCACCAAATGATCATTAGAGCACAGTTTTAAGGATATATAAATCAAATTCACACTTAGTTATCCAGACATTTCTTCCCAAAATGTTTTTTTAATAAGATAACTTACCCTTGTTTTATCACGTATTACGAACATTAAAGTTGTTTTTCGTGGGCTAAATAACCGCAACTACCCGATGAAACGAATTTTGACATATGCAGGTGTATTAACCTGAATACGTTCAAGTCCAAGAGATCCGTCTGCCTTGTCACCATTATAAACGGCTCCCACTTTGGTGGCAATGAATCGGCCAAACAATTCACCCTCTCTTCCATCAACTCACTCTGCTCGGTTAATCCGATTAGTTAATCCGACCGTTACTATGCTTTTGCTTCTGTTCAACTAAAAAATAAAAAAAATGAAATGATTCTTCATTATCGCAATTGAAGTAATGAGTCTCCCAATATTGGGAGGCTCATTACTTCAATTAGTCCCCATGTTCCTCGAATGGATCTCTTAGTTGTTGAGAAGGTTGCCCAAAAGCGGTATATAAGGCGTACCCAGTAAAACTTACAAGTAAACCAGATATAAAGATGGCGACTGGGGTTGCTGTTTCCATTATTATATAATTTCAAGACCACAATGGATCTATGATAAGATCGTTTATTTACAATGGGATGGTATACAAAGTCAACAGATTTCAATGAATACAATAGGATTTATGGCTACACAAACTGTTGAGAACGGTTCTAGATCTGGTCCAAGACGAACTACTGTAGAGAATTTATTAAAACCCTTGAATTCTGAATATGGTAAAGTAGCTCCTGGGTGGGGAACGACCCCTTTGATGGGCGTCGCAATGGCTTTATTTGCGGTATTTCTATTTATTATTTTAGAGATTTATAATTCTTCCGTTTTATTGGATGGAATTTCAATGAATTAGATCTATAAGAACCCCCAAGTCCTAGCTTTTCAATAAAAAATGAATCCTTTAGAGCTCGGATTTCTAGCTCATTCTATTTTGGTAGTTCGACCGTGGAATTTCTTTGTTTCTGTATTTCTGGAATATGAGTGTGTGACTTATTATAATTGATCCTATTGATAGTACAGAGAATGGGTCTGTCATCTTGATAGAGATGGTTCTCCTTCGTCGGATATTTATTCTAGTATCTGGAACACGGAATATATGAAATAGATTAAGAAATATTTCAACTATGATTCATACTTAATATTCAAACCTCGCGGCCAGACTCCAAAAAATTTCCAAGAATTAGAATTTAGAAATAGAAATAGAAATTGTTTCTTCTTTCAAATGCCTGTTTATGCTTATTTTGACTCAAAGACAAATCTTTCTTCGGATTTTTGGTGATTATCTATTCGTGGAATAAGTGATGATCCGATGGTTCTTACTCAGGGAATCTTTGTGCTTAACTTAGTATTTTTATTGAATCATCGTGGTTCTAGTATGAATCTGGGGTTTGAATCGATTCATAGGGTATTAACAAGAGAATTCCTATCAATAATAAATAAAACAAGTATTTGAGTGCTCCGTTGATATTCATTTTACTCTTCAAAATAAAAAGGAAAATAATAAGATACTACAAAATTTTCATCATATTCATTAAATATTTTACATACAATTAAAAGTTAATTATACATAACTTAGTACGATTAAAGATAACATACATAATTCTTACACTATTTATTTAGATAACATATATTCGTTCAAATCTCCAAGTTAGGTAAAAAGTCTAAGTTATTTAGCTCAGCGTTCGCATCATCGAACTTGTCCACATGGTTCGTTCGCATCATCGAATTTGTCCACATGGTTAACTTCTTTCTCTTTTTCTTTAAGAGATGCTTGATATAGCTTGCATAGATGAGAGGGTGTGCGACAAGCTTTCCCTGAGTAATTCTTCAGATCTTTACCCTTCCAATCAGTAGCAAGACCCCCGAAGCACCCAACCCACCGCAGACCCTTTACATTCCAAAAAACCCACCAAGCATCCGCCAAATGAACCTGCCATAGCCACCACAAACTAGCACAATTGCATCTCCTACGATCAAGGAAACAAACACTAAAACACACATTCTCAATTGCATCTCCTACATTGTCTCGATTGCTACTATACCCCTAGTCATCACCTACATTGTCTCTTGTTTCTCATCCATTCCATCTCTACAGTCTTCTCCCGCCACGCCGCATTCGATTCTTTAATCATGTCACACCTCTTCTTCAGGTTATGTTCGCTCAAGAATCACACTACAAAGGAATGTTACTAATGGAACATCTAGTAATAAAATAAATTAGAATCTTTCTTTTCATTTTGGATTCTTTTCATTTTGTATTCAAAGATTTCTTTACAAAATCCCCTTATTCTGCCGGGTAAAATTTGGTTGAGTTATATCAACAGAATAAGAGATTTTGATTCGTTTGTTGATGAGGCGGCACCCGGATTTGAACTGGGGAAAAAGGATTTGCAGTCCCCCGCCTTACCACTCGGCCATACTTAATTTTAGTTCATAGGGATCAATCTGTGCATAATCTTCAGAGTTTATATTTGAATTGCCAATGTATCCCGCAACACATCATATGAAGTGTGGTTGATTAAACATGCAAGAAATGCCTGTTTTCTCTTTTCTCTACTTAAAGTTAGTTTAGTGCTGACATGCAACCATCTTTAGTGCTGCATCTTTAGTGCTGCATCTTTGCTTTTGACTTGTTAGGTTTGACTCCCAGTTTCTGTCTACAGCCTACAGCACCACAATAACAATCTTGGTCTGCACCAAACTACACAAACCTGCTAACGCCATGTGTTATGTGTTTAGTTAGTTTTGTTAGCCTACAGCACCACAATCAAAATTCGTAGTTTACAAGGCATCAATCAAATGAGACAAGGCAGGAATGGAAGCAAATAGAAGCAAACACATGTTGGGCATCGTAATGCTACATAAGGGTTTGATAAGAAAAGGCAGGAATGGAAGCAAATAGAAGCAAACACATGTTGGGCATCATAAGGGTTTGATAAAAAAAAAATATATATATATCAAAAAGAGAGCATGTGTAAATTCAAAATTCGCATCGTAATGCTACATAAGGGTTTGATAAGAAAAGGCAGGAATGGAAGCAAATAGAAGCAAACACATGTTAGGCATCATAATGCTACATAAGGGTTTGATAAAAAAAAATATATCAGAAAGAGAGCATGTGTAAATTCAAAATTCGCATCATAATGCTACATAAGGGTTTGATAAAAAAAAATATCAGAAAGAGAGCATGTGTAAATTCAAAATTTGTAGTTTATATAGAATAACAGGGACAAACCATTTCTGCATCTCAGTATTTGGAGAACAACTGTGGTTTATATATCTTGATTTATTTCCTTTATTTGTAGCATCAATGACCATGTCTCGGTTAATCTCACACAAGTAAAAGTTTGTTTCTCCTCGCCCTTTCATTTTCCAAAGCCTTTTTTCACATTCCTTGTCATCAATAACTGCAGTGTGGGTAACAGCAGAAAATCAGATATTATGCTTCTGATTAGAAAATGAACTTGCAACTTAAAAGCGTTATCGTTACCTTCTCCAACGAATTCAATCATAAACTCTGCATCTCAGTATTTGGAGAACAACTGTGGTTTATATATCTTGATTTATTTCCTTTATTTGTAGCATCAATGACCATGTCTCGGTTAATCTCACACAAGTAAAAGTTTGTTTCTCCTCGCCCTTTCATTTTCCAAAGCCTTTTTTCACATTCCTTGTCATCAATAACTGCAGTGTGGGTAACAGCAGAAAATCAGATATTATGCTTCTGATTAGAAAATGAACTTGCAACTTAAAAGCGTTATCGTTACCTTCTCCAACGAATTCAATCATAAACTCTGCATCTCAGTATTTGGAGAACAACTGTGGTTTATATATCTTGATTTATTTCCTTTATTTGTAGCATCAATGACCATGTCTCGGTTAATCTCACACAAGTAAAAGTTTGTTTCTCCTCTCCCTTTCATTTTCCAAAGCCTTTTTTCACATTCCTTGTCATCAATAACTGCAGTGTGGGTAACAGCAGAAAATCAGATATTATGCTTCTGATTAGAAAATGAACTTGCAACTTAAAAGCGTTATCATTACCTTCTCCAACGAATTCAATCATAAACTCGCCTCGTGTGATATCCTCTTCAGCAACAATCCCTGAGCCACACTTTTCAGTCTAAGGAAGCAAGTTAGTTTATTTTGTATGTAAAATATTTTGTATGTAAAACAATAGCAATATGGTACTTTTTTTTTGATAAAGTACCCGCACTATATTCATTTTCTTCATAGGTCGTTGGTGAAATGGTTTATTAACGCATGAGCTATCACATTTACAGTTAGATGAGCAGCTTGACAGTAGCATCCTGCAAGCAACATGAAATTATCCTGTCATACTCTATTTCATGAAAATACAATGTCAGACACATTTACAGTTAGATGAGCAGCTTGACAGTAGCATCCTGCAAGCAACATGAAATTATCCTGTCATACTCTATACAAAGTGAGAAAACATAAGTTCTAACCCACAATGGCAATCTCTACCACAAACACCAGAAGAAGAACCTGGTGTTGAGGTGCAGGAACAGAATATTCCATCATCCTCCACTCGATGGTGCCTCTTAGCCTTCTTGGTTACATATATATCTTATATGGATGTTAATCTCAATTAGCAAAACATAAGTATGCACATGTATATTAGCAAACAAACACACACATTAAGATAGTTGCACATGTATATTAGCAAACAAACACACACATTAAGATAGTTCTACAACTATAAAAACTATAAAGGATACTGCGGCGTATGATGCTATAACTAGTCTTTGGAGAATCAGAAGAAGATGCCTTTGATGTTGGTTGAGTAGGAAGAACTGTGGCTCTGGATTTAGAAGGCTTTGATTTTGCTTGTTTGGTCAGCCTCTTCTGCGCTTAAAGTTTTTTCACTTCTGGAGGAGGTAATCTTCTAGCAGCAATATCAGCCTTGATGTTTCTGATATGCTCATCCATGGTAGGCAAAGACAATGGCCCAAGTTGCTTGCCCTTTTTCTTCTTGATGTAGCTGGCAATAGTCTTCTTTGATTGGGCAGCCAACTCTTGAGCTTGTCTTCTTGCAGCCTTTCTCTCAAGTTTTGCATCATTCTCATATTCTTTCTTCAAGAAAAAATCAATGTAGTGATGTGTAAAAGAATAAAAGAATAAGTCATGTTGTAATGAATAATTCAACGGGTAAAAGAAAAAATACGTATTGTAATGAACAAATATGTAAAAGACTAAATAGATTCTGTTGCCTGCACAGCCTCACCTTCCATTTGTCTTAGTCTCTTGCCCTTTTCATTTACTGGAAGATCAGTCTCATCTAGTTCTAGAGCCCTCATTCTTGGGATAGATGAAGTGGCCTCTCTAAAGTGAGCCCTCATTCTTGGGATAGTTCTAGGCTCCTTAAGGATAGTCTTGGAAGCTAGGCTGACAAGAACTTCCGCTACTTGAATGTTGTTTAACTACCAAATACACCAAATACAAAAAAATAAACACAATTCAGAAACCAACTATGTAAATTCACATCAGGTGTCATATATCCAACCTCATCATTTTCCAACACACGTGTTGTACATCCACAGCCCTTAAAATGAGCATCTTTGCTTCCATGCTCAGCCAACACTTTTCTCCTGTATTGTTTCCCTTGCATAGTCTTCTTCCACTCAACTACAAGTTCACCTAAACCATATCCGCCATTTCCAATCTCAGCTTCCTCGCGTCTTTTCAGATCTTTACCCTTCCATTCAGCAATAACTGGCCTGTTCCTTTCAACCGGAGGCTCAAGCATAACAGATACACGATCACAATACAAAAGCTTCATCAAAGAACAATAAACGTATAAATAAAAATAATGAAAATTGAAATGAAAATATATTTAATTTCACGTACCATTAAAAATGTGAGCGAGCCAGTAAAATAAGAGTTTACATTAGTGGGATCCTAAATGAAAATATATTTAATTTCACGTACCATTAAAAATGTGAGCGGGCCAGTAAAATAAGAGTTTACATTAGTGGGATCCCAATCCTCCTTGCATTTTTTTAGTGAATACACCACGTATTCGCACCAATCAAACTCTTTGCTCACAAAATCTTCACTAAGTGATGTTAGGAATTCCCGGTTGATCGTGTTACTTGACATCGCAGAAATCATGGTTGTCACCATCAAAACAATAAAATCTACCTGGAACATACGATCAGCTGTGGTGGTTTCTTTAATTCTGTTTGCAATGTCTATAGGTTTCAACGAGTTACGACTATGCTTCTTCCATTGGAGAGCAAGAGGAGTGTCGTAATTCGACACCCTTTTACGCTGGATTTTTTTATGCCCCATTGGGAAGCCAAGGACCTCATGAACCGCTGCTAACGGTGATGCCAACTCCGGCATACAAGAGTTAGCAAATCTTATTTCTGGTTTGGTGAACCAGTTGACTCAAGCTAATCAGAATATCAATCAGAACAGAGGTGGTGCAAACCCGCCAATCATTGCATACAACTCCATTGCCCGAGTTTGATTTTCAACAAACATATCATCTGATTGTTGCAATTGTATTTCTAGTATTGTTCAATTGTTTCTATTTCGAGAAGAGTTTGAAAACCTTTCAACTCAAGTTCAGTTGTGGCTCTTTGGACCACGTGCTTCAACTGCAGATTGCTATGTTGGATTGGATCTCAAAGAAAACCATTGTTAACTTTGGTGTGGTTGTTTTTTCCGCTGCATTGGTGGCCGATATGGTTTCTTAAAGAATGAATTAGATCTATTGCTTGGCCTTACAAGGCCCAATTCAGTTTGTTTCAAAGAAAAGGATTCCAGCTCAATTGTTGGACGTGACATCATCTTGAATACAGTTGTATTCTTCTATAGACAGAAGATCTTCTATTGAAGTTGAGTATAAATCAATGTATTCTAGTGCTTATGGAAGTGTAATGTTCTTGCTGAGTTGTGGACGTTCAGATATATTCAAAACAGCTTGCCTATTAATTGACATAATGGTTTGGTAAGTAAAATCAAAATGTTTGATGTGTTTGGATTATAAAATTGAGGGAGGGTGTTAAAAATATATTATCTTTCAATTTTATAATCTTGTTTTTTTTTTTATATATATACTTATAGTTATTTTGTTTTGTTTGTGTGATGGTTTGAATATTGGTTTTGGACTTTGGTTTCTACTTGTGGGCTTGATTGAATGAGGCTGGAGACTGATGGGCTTATTTGATAAATGGATCTAGTAGCATACAAAGGGGAAGTCAGACGAAGAGAATTAGAGAAGACTGAGTTTTTCATTTTTAGCTCTAAACGAGTTCTGTTATCTCTATCATCGTCTAGGGTTTCTTTGTAGTGTTTTCCATGTCTTTTCACATTGTACATTGATTGACATGCGAAGTGACTTTAATCTCCACCCTCATAAAATTTGAATTTGTTCTTATATTTATTCCCTCGCACCAGTGTTGTAAAAATCGCAATTAAGCGGCTGATTAATCGGGATTAATCGGTAATCGGCCCCTAATCAATTAATTTTAGGCTAGTCGCCCCATTAATCGGTAGTCGGTCCTAGTCGCCCTAGTCGGTCCTAATCGGTGCTAGTCGGGAATCAGAAATAATCGGTTTTTGTTAAAAAAAAATCGGTCCAATGTCCCAAATTTTTGGCCGGAGCCCAAAAAAAGGGTTTTCCTTGCGTTCCCAACTCCCGATCGGCCTTACCTCTCACGATCGACTGCAAAATCCAAGTCAATCGAAGTCGTGGAATTGTGGATCGAACATCAGCTCCTACTAGGCTGCTACAGATCGAACATTGGCTCTTGCTTGCTGCTAGACCGCTACACATCGAAGTCAATTCAAGGACCATCGGCTCAAAGCCTCAAAGTCGATACTTGATCGAGAGGACCATGTGGTCAAAGCGCCAAATTTTTAGAGTGCTGAATTCAATCGACTAGGTTTTCTACTTTTCTTTCTTACTGGGTTTTAAACAAATGGGCTGAGTTTTAACATATGGATTGGATTTTAACAAATGGGCTTTCTAAAAGATAAAAATAAATAAAATAGATATTAATTAACATATAAATTAACAATTAAAAGGTTAAAATCTTTAAATATTTGAAATTTTATGCATAAAATTTTGTATATATGTATATAATTTTGAAAAAAATTATATAAAATTCTAATCCGATTAATCCCGATTAATCGTTAGTCCCTACCTCACCGTCCAACTAGCGCCTAGATATTTTTACAACACTGCCTCGCACCTACTTCTTCCATGTCATATTCTTCTTCTGAATGATTGTCTTCCTTCCACTCTACCACGGCTATGATCGCCACACCTTTTTCCATGATGCCTATTTTTAGTATGGTTGATTAAACTTTTCAAGAAGAGCTTTGCTTGATTATTTCTTTTGGCTTGTCTTGATTCTTGAGGCATTCTTCACATGTTACTATCCTTCCCACTGCTATTTGAATTGGCGGTTTATCAAATTCTGAATATTTCTTAATGGACACCACAATTGGTTGAAACCTTCTGAGAACAGAGTTGAATAATGTCCTTATACTTTATTTATCTATAAGAATAGTACAAATTGTTTTTTATTTAGCTCTTATACCTCTCCACTTTCGATAAAAGTCACTTGCACTTTCATTATGTTTCATTCTTAAAATTTCTAACTCCGTCCTCAATGTTTATAGTTGTGCTTTCAAAATATATTTTCTTTAGGGAATCAAACTTTAATCAAATCCCATATTTCCTTTGCGTTTGAGCATTTTACAACTTGCATTAGAACGTCTTCGAGCAATGTTTAGAAGATCATTCCTTTTGTTGTATGGGACTTCTTCCAAACCAAGCTGCGTAATTTCCTTAATTTGTTTATCTATAAGCATAGTACCATGAAATTTAAGCTTGGCTCTTTTACCGCCCAACTTTCTTGAAAAGTTACTTGTGTATTCATTATGCTTCATTCTTAGAGTTTCTAACTCACTCAATGTTTTTAGCATGCTTTCTAAGCTAAATATGTTATAAGGAATCACACATTAATTTATTTCCATAATTTATTTGCACTTAAGTATTTATGCAGATTACAAAAATATCTTCCTTTGCACTTATTCAAAAATGGTCTCGTTTGTGGTGTGCGCATATAAAGTATATATGTGTTGTCCCTCGAGGGGCAAAAGTAAAATTGCACGATCTTTAACATTATTTTACTTAATTTTTGTGAAAATAACGTTAAAAGCGTTGGGTTGGTTGGTTAGGCATCATGAACCAGGGGTCTCATTGGAAGCAATATCTCTATTCCTACAAGATAGAGGTAAGTTTGTTTACATCTTACCCTCTTCAAACCCTAACTTATCTTTGCTAATGGTGGGATATATTGAGTATGATGATGATGCCCTTATTCATATACTTGTACTTATGTGTTATCTTCTCGTTTGTCTACTTTGCATGTCATCCTTTTTTCCCCTCAATTCTTGCTTTCTTTCTTTTTCTTTTTTTTTTTCATATGGGTTAAAAGAATTTGAACATAATTTGCTTTCCGCATTTCATATGTTTCAAATTTTTAATTGAATGACATGTCTTGATCATTGCACACATGTCTTACTTCTCATTCATATCATACAAGTTTGATTGCACCATGTAGGTCATGCTTCTCATTTGTATCACACAAAGTTAGTTCTTTTTTCACAAAGGTGTTGTTTACCATAATCTTTTTAACCATAGTTTGGTTTCTTACTCTTGCTTTCATTCATCTTTCATACTTGAACTTTCTTGCTATGTAACTTGTGTGATCTTACTTCTTGTATAAACAACACATGCTTGATTCTTACTTGCTATATGAACCACTAAGATGTAGTTTAGACAAGGGGCAGTCCCAGGAATTCAAGTGTCCTGCACAAGCCGGGAAAAAAAAGGCCTTTTGCGAATTGTAAATTTGTGTTTTTTCAGTTTTGAGCATTTCGAGCCCTTATTTGATCTTTTTTTTTTTGATTTTTTACAAGATGCTACATTCCCTAATATGTCGTCAATATGTTGTTTGAAGCTATAAATTCCTCCGGACATAAGTTTGTCATATTAAATACATTGAACTCAATCTAATTTATTTGCATCCACCAACTTTCCACATTTCCATCCAATATCATGAGAGTTTCGTTTAATTCGTTGACTAGATGTGAATTCCATTGATGCCATACAATAATCGGTGCTATGATACTAAAACACAAAGTGACAAAAGCTCACAAGTTATAAGGCTATGTGTAGTGGCCTCGTGAATGGGCGTGAGGGGCTTGGGTCACGCCCCCATGGAGCCCAACACCCACTACACACGAAGCGTGACTAGGACGTGATGAGGGTGAGTGTGAAGGTGTTCACGACGTGAGAGGAGAAGGTAAAAAAAGGGTGATGGGAATTTGATGAGAAGGTGATGATAACACATGTGGTGATGACGTGGAGTGAGCAGGGGGTGATGGTGTTAGTTGTTTATGTGGCGCCTACGTGGAGTGATATGGGCTTTACCACTAGACATAGCTTAAGCGTTAAATAAAATGTCATAGGCTAAACAATTAATAGGTGGCTCAATGCTATGCTACTGAAAGTCTAAAACACAAAAGAAGCTTAGAACCACTCGATCGGGAAGTTCTGAACAATTAAGCTAATATGAAAATCATTAATGGTTAAGCTAAATATGAAAATCAAGCAATCATTAATCAAGTAATTTACAAAACCACTCTGTTACATATAGTTTAGTTGTGGTTTACTTTGTCATTTTTCATAGTGTAAGGACTAGTATTGTAAATAAGTTGTTAACAATTAGTTAACAACTAGTCTGTGTATTTAAACAGTCATTAACAGAATAATAGTTACTTAGATTTTGGACAATTACTTCTTTTCTCTGTTCATTCTTCTTTTCACTTAAAAAAGAGCCTTAACCCTTTGAATTGTAGGATAAATTCCTGAATGACCGTCCTTAGGAGAAGAATGAAAAGAAATCATAATATCATGTCTTAATTGAAGATCATTACCCACACATAATCTAATCTTTCTACGGAGTAACTGATCATCCCAAGAGAAATTCTTAATTGATTGCCCTTGTTGCAAATTAAGATAACATAATGGAATGAAGATTAACATCTTGAAGCCAACCTGCTTTAATACGCTCCAACAATAAGGCTGAATAGTAGAGATTGACATACTATACAATGAGATACCATAAACTCTAGATAAAGTGTCTGCCATCACATCATCCATTCCTTTATTATACACAATATCATAAGAATATCCCTGCATTTTAACCAACCATGTTTGCTATAAAGGTGTGGTAACATTTTGATCCATAAGATGCTGTAAACTTCTTTGATTTGTTTTAATAATGAATTAAGAACCAAATAATGATGCCATTTCTTAATAGCCATGAGTATAGTTAAAAGCTCTTTTTCATAAACTGAAAGAGATATCTGATGAACTGATAGAGCTTTGCTAATGAAAGCTAATGGATGATGATTCTGCATTAAAACAACCCCTAATCCTTTAGATGAAGCATGTGTTTCAATTACAAAAGGCTGTGTAAAATCCTAAAAAGCTAAGACCGGGGCTGAACTCAAGGAAACTTTGAGTTTTTTAATTGCAATTTGAGCATCTTCAATCCAACAAAAATAATCTTTCTTCAAAAAATCTGTTAAAGGTTTTGCAATTGATCCAAAAGAATGAATAAAACCTCTATAGTAACCCGCAAGGCCTAAAAATCCCCTCAATTGCTTGACTGTAGTAGGGATCGGCCATTGAACAATAGCTTCAATCTTTTTATCATCCATAGATACTCCTTCCTTAGAAATGATATGACCCAAATACTCCACCTTAGATCCTCCAAAGGTATATTTAGAGCGTTTACCCATCAACTTATGTTGCCTCATAATAGATAGCACCTCTCTAAGATCTTTAAGATGTGTTGGTAAGTCACGGCTGTAAACCAAAATATCATCAAAATATAAGCACCTTTTTCCGAATCAAGTTCTTGAATGTAGTGTTCATCAAAGATTGAAAAGTGGCTGCAGCGTTAGTGAGGCCAAAAGGTAATGCGACAAACTCAAACAACCCCTGATGAGTTCTGAATGCAGTTTTTCTTAGCCGTATATATTATAGTTTATTATTATTGTTTATTATGCTTAGGATCTTGTATTAATTAGATAGATATTTTCCTAGTTTATAGGTAGTTTGTTTTGTGTCTCTCTGCGACACCCCAGCCTTGCGAGGGCTGATGTGTCACTATTACAGAAATCAGAACAACTCATATTTCTATATTTAATGAATTAACACTAGTTAAATACAAAATATCTAATTGGATCATTTACTATCATAATCAACTTTCTAATCTTTTATCTTCTCTTCACACAACCCTCGAATCCCATGAATACCTATTTTAGAAACAAAGAAAACAACAAAGAGAAATACGGATGAGCCAAAAATTTGCTCAGTAACGGAAGAACAACAATAATGATGGTGAAATCTGAAAAAGAAAATATCAAGGAACAACAATTATGAAAATAACAACGTCAGCGGAACCAACTGAAATGATCATAACAAACATTGGATAACGAATGTCAGAACGAACTAACCATACGAATAAACAATTTCAACTAATCAGAACGAATACATAATCAATAAAGTCGTATGGTAAGGAGATACCCATTTGAGCACAAAACAAAACAAATTGTGTACACAGACCCGTCGGCCTAATGTACCAAATTGTGAGCTGTATGTGGGCACACACCAACACTCACCAGAACAAAACAATTATCCTAGGACCAGTCCATACGCCTCCCAAAACATCACTCCTCAACTGCCAAAATATGGAGACGCCGTGAACCAGTCACACCGTCACGGAAAGTGCTACGCCATTGATGCCCCAATGACGCACCGGTAGAATCACGTACCGGAGACTTTGCTCGGGTATCGGATTTGAAACAAATTACAGATACAAAACAATCAAATATTCAGACGAAGGACGCATGAAATAATCTCATACGTTAATATAACGGAACATGCGATAATGAATACAATTTAACAATTATATCGCATGCATAACAAATCAGAATTAAATCAAGCGAATGCTCGAAAAACCAAACGGTTCAACATAATTACATGAATAGAACAAACGAGGCAAAATATACTATAAGTAAAGAAAAGAAAATACGTACAACGGACAACAAAATTTATACTCTGAGTTAAATAAACGGAATCCGTACCTTAGCCTTAGCAATTTAATCAACGAATAGAAGCGATCCAATTCTCTGACAATTCAGTAATCTGTGTTTTTATTTGATTTCCCGTTAGTTTATATGAATTATGATTTTTTTTCTATGTAATCATTTATAATTTTTGGTTATTTGAACTTTTTAACGAAACTCAGTCTAGTCGGTTTATTTTACTAAGTTGTTTATTAACGTTTGTAAATATTCGTTATTATCATAAATCAGATATTTTAACGTTTTTAATTGGAATGATTTTTAAAAAAATAAAATAGATATAAAACTATGTTTTGAAAAGTATTTGAATTTGCGATCTCACAAATTCATTTATTTCTTTTTGAAATTTACTAAAGAGTTCCTTGATCTCCAAAATGTATAAAACATATATTAATAATAAAAAAAAACAATGTGGGAGGATTTTGAACCCGAGACCTCCGAGTCAAACCCTTTACGTTCTAACCAAATCCACTATTATTCAGATTGTTTTCTCTTCAGTTTGTTAAATACAAGACTTAAAGCTTGTTGGTTTTATCTTCCTCCTTGTTAACTGAACTTTTAGAAAACCTTTTATGGCAATCGTGTGTGTTTTTATATATATATATATATATATATATATAGATATATATATATATACACTCATTCTAACTCATGATCTAAACATTATTTCTAGTTTGTTTTGATAAAATTTTCGTATCCAAAACTTAACCCGAACGATATAAGTAAAACAATATAAACTCATGAACTTAGAAACGGGATTAGATATCAAGATAACCGAGATTTTACCTTCACCGTAACGATCGTGACTAGATAGAAGAAGATTGTGAATTGCGGATCGCATGCCGGTTTCGGTTCCTTATGTTGTCTGAGATGCTATGAATAAAACGGCGGTTCTTGATCGGCTTAATGCTCGGTTTAGACTAAACAATTAAGATGATATATTTGTTTGTAGAAGCTTCTGTACCAATTTGTATATATATTTGAATTATGTCGGTTTAATTGCTAAAAGATTTGATTTTCTTTATCTTTCTTTTTTTTTCTTTCTTTTTTTTTTTAATAACAATATGTGTATATAGTATATAACAAATCAAATCAGTTCGAGTATGGTTCGATTTCAAAGTCGGTTTAAACTTATGTATATCATTACTTGAAGTTTTTATTTCGGTTACGATAAAACAAGCAAATTTAATCAAGGACCTCTTTGCAGAATGTCCGGTTTATATGTTTGTAAAATAAGGAGACTACTCAGCCATAAAAATATGAGATTAATGTCCTTTGGTTCTTAAGTTATAAATTTGTTATATTTTCGTTACAAACTAAACAGAAAATTAACCCGGTCATGTGTTGGTTAAAAAAAAAAATACTTCGAATGTTCGGTAATTAGCTCGTTGTTAATTTGTCAGAACATTTAATTAAAATTGTTGGAACCTTATAAATTCATAGTTATCATTTGATTTCGTTTATTGAGTTTCAACTAAATTAATATTATTATTATATTCTATATTTGTTATATTAGTTAGTTATTATTATTATTATTATTATTTTACGTTTTAACGGGTATTATAATTCTACCCCTCTTAGAAAAATTTCGTCCTCGAAATTATTGAGTTTACCAGAACGATTTATTTTTAGATTTACAGACTTATTCATTTAATTTAACTACTCGTATATCTAACTTTATACTGATTTTATTACAGAAATTTAGGTAAAATTTCTGTTTAGAAAAAGACAGGTTATTACGAATATCAGTCCCTCAGTTCCAAATTAGTCAAATATCAAAACGATTCATGCCTTTTTGATAAGAAATTTAAGAGATAACACATTCTTAACGACTATCAAAATACGGTTCTTACATTTAAAGTAAAACATTCGAAACTCGCTACAAGCTAGTGACATCTTATTCTTTTATTATCTTATTCATGCATGACTATTTGGAGCGTCGAAGATCTAATCAGATCTCAGTGCAAAAACTCGCCCACCAATATTACGAGGTGCATTAGTCTCTCCAGCATTCCCGTTATGTCGAGGTTTTGGATTTTTACAGTCCTTAGCGAGATGACCGGTTTGTCCACATTGAAAACATGCTCCTGTCAATCGATGACATGTGCCTCGATGCGTTTTCCCACAATGCTTGCATACCTCAATAAAATTATTCTTGTTTCTTTCATGGTATAGTGGTTGATACACCTGCATTTGGGTATGAAGGTTTGGATTTCGGTTTGTTTTGACTTTCTTGTTTTCAAAAATGATACTATCATCATCACAATCTCTTTTGCGGTTCTCTGCAGTAGTAACCATCTTCTCTGCCAACTCCAATGTCTGAACAGCATCAGCAACCTCAGTGATATTATTAAACTTACTCATCACAATTAACTTTCTAAACCTTTCACATATTGCCCACTTAATTTTGTTAGCTTGGACCTGTTGGCCTCCCGCAGCCTCTCCCAGAAAACTAGCCAGACGCGTGAATCTAGCCATAAATTCCATCATCGGTTCGTCATCCCTTTGTGCAATCACAGCATATTCTCGATAATACTTTTCTTGGTGCGAGGTTGAGAAGTATTGTTGATAAAATACTTCCTTGAATTCATTCCAAGCCAACGTAGCTGCGTAAACATCTCCACCTTGAGCATGCTTGATTCCCCTCCACCATGATTGTGCATCATCTTCAAGCTTGTAAGCTGCTAATCTCACCTTAAATTGTTCTTCAACTCCCAAGACTTCAAAAATCTTTTCAATATGCATGATCCAGTTACATGCATCCATAGGATCAGGTGCAGAACTAAAAGATCGTGGCTTTTGTTTCTGAAACCTGGTCAGCCACTCATGAATTCCTGAGGTTGTATTGTCGGTATGTGTTTCGGGATCAAAAGGTGGAGGTGGAATATGAGGAGGTGGATACAGCGGAGGAGGAGGAAGTAGATTATTCTGATTATGATTTAACCGTCCCATGATTGTTTCCACGATATTTGGAATTTGTTCAGTGAATGCTCGATTGATAGCAGCAGTAATCGCAGGATCAGTTTGTGTATTTTCAGAAGACATCTATAATGAAAATACTCGATTTAGGAATATAAAATGATATAGCAGAAAATACAAATCCTAACCCGATGTCTACCCATTAACCTCACATGTCTTATTTATTTAGTTTAAGTTTTCTACAGGAAAGAGCCTTTGCTCTGATACCATAACTGCGACACCCCAGCCTTGCGAGGGCTGACGTGTCCCTATTACAGAAATCAGAACAACTCACATTTCTATATTTAATGAATTAACACTAGTTAAATACAAATTATCTAATTGGATCATTTACTATCATAATCAACTTTCTAATCTTTTATCTTCTCTTCACACAACCCTCGAATCCCATGAGTACCTGTTTTAGAAACAAAGAAAACAACAAAGAGAAATACGGATGAGCCAAAAATTTGCTCAGTAACGGAAGAACAACAGTAATGATGGTGAAATCTGAAAAAGAAAATATCAAGGAACAACAATTATGAAAATAACGTCAGCGGAACCAACTGAAATGATCATAACAAACATTGGATAACGAATGTCAGAACAAACTAACCATACGAATAAAAAATTTCAACTAATCAGAACGAATACATAATCAATAAAGTCGTATGGTAAGGAGATACCCATTTGAGCACAAAACAAAACAAATTGTGTACACAGACCCGTCGGCCTAATGTACCAAATTGTGAGCTGCATGTGGGCACACACCAACACTCACCGAAACAAAACAATTATCCTAGGACCAGTCCATACGCCTCCCAAAAAATCACTCCTCAACTGCCAAAATATGGAGACGCCGTGAACCAGTCACACCGTCACGGAAAGTGCTACGCCATTGATGCCCCAATGACGCACCGGTAGAATCACCTACCGGAGGCTTTGCTCGGGTATCGGATTTGAAACAAATTACAGATACAAAACAATCAAATATTCAGACGAAGGACGCATGAAATAATCTCATACGTTAATATAACGGAACATGCGATAATGAATACAATTTAACAATTATATCGCATGCATAACAAATCAGAATTAAATCAAGCGAATGCTCGAAAACCCAAACGGTTCAACATAATTACATGAATAGAACAAACGAGGCAAAATATACTATAAGTAAAGAAAAGAAAATCCGTACAACGGACAACAAAATTTATACTCTGAGTTAAATAAACGGAATCCGTACCTTAGCCTTAGCAATTTAATCAACGAATAGCAAGCGATCCAATTCTCTGACGATTCAGTAATCTGTGTTTTTATTTGATTTCCCGTTAGTTTATACGAATTATGATTTTTTTTCTATGTAATCATTTATAATTTTTGGTTATTTGAACTTTCTAACGAAACTCAGTCAAGTCGGTTTATTTTACTAAGTTGTTTATTAACGTTTGTAAATATTCGTTATTATCATAAATCAGATATTTTAACGTTTTTAATTGGAATGATTTTTAAAAAAATAAAATAGATATAAAACTATGTTTTGAAAAGTATTTGAATTTGCGATCTCACAAATTCATTTATTTCTTTTTGAAATTTACTAAAGAGTTCCTTGATCTCCAAAATGTATAAAACATATATTAATAATAAAAAAAACAACGTGGGAGGATTTTGAACCCGAGACCTCCGAGTCAAACCCTTTACGTTCTAACCAAATCCACTATTATTCAGATTGTTTTCTCTTCAGTTTGTTAAATACAAGACTTAAAGCTTGTTGGTTTTATCTTCCTCCTTGTTAACTGAACTTTTAGAAAACCTTTTATGGCAATCGTGTGTGTTTATATATATATATATATATATAGATATATATATATATACACACTCATTCTAACTCATGATCTAAACATTATTTCTAGTTTGTTTTGATAAAATTTTCGTATCCAAAACTTAACCCGAACGATATAAGTAAAACAATATAAACTCATGAACTTAGAACCGGGATTAGATATCAAGATAACCGAGATTTTACCTTCACCGTAACGATCGTGACTAGATAGAAGAAGATTGTGAATTGCGGATCGCATGCCGGTTTCGGTTCCTTATGTCGTCTGAGATGCTATGAATAAAACGGCGGTTCTTGATCGGCTTAATGCTCGGTTTAGACTAAACAATTAAGATGATATATTTGTTTGTAGAAGCTTCTGTACCAATTTGTATATAGATTTGAATTATGTCGGTTTAATTGCTTACCAGAGAAGATTTGATTTTCTTTTTCTTTCTTTTTTTTTTCTTTCTTTTTTTTTTTTTTTAATAACAATATGTGTATATAGTATATAACAAATCAAATCAGTTCGAGTATGGTTCGATTTCAAAGTCGGTTTAAACTTATGTATATCATTACTTGAAGTTTTTATTTCGGTTACGATAAAACAAGCAAATTTAATCAAGGACCTCTTTACAGAATGTCCGGTTTATATGTTTGTAAAATAAGGAGACTACTCAGCCATAAAAATATGAGATTAATGTCCTTTGGTTCTTAAGTTATAAATTTGTTATATTTTCGTTACAAACTAAACAGAAAATTAACCCGGTCATGTGTTGGTTAAAAAAAAATACTTCGAATGTTCGGTAATTAGCTCGTTGTTAATTTGTCAGAACATTTAATTAAAATTGTTGGAACCTTATAAATTCATAGTTATCATTTGATTTCGTTTATTGAGTTTCAACTAAATTAATATTATTATTATATTCTATATTTGTTATATTAGTTAGTTGTTATTATTATTATTATTATTATTATTATTATTATTATTATTATTATTATTATTATTATTATTATTATTATCATTATTTTACGTTTTAACGAGTATTATACTCTCCCTATATAAGGGGCTGTTCTTGTGTAATTATATTCAAGGGTGAGAAATACAAAAGAAATTTTTCTTTCATGGTATCAGAGCCATGGTTTTGAATACCTCCTCATTTTCTTCAACCCTCTTAAAAACCCTGATCCAAGAAGACAACAGCCATGACCAAAGACAGCATCCCAGAATCTTCGGCCTTAAAACCCACCCCTTTCCATCCAGCCTATTCAGTCTCCAACATTCAAACCTAAATCAATGTTCTTGATGGCTCTAAAGTCACCTACTCCTCATGGGTGATCCTATTTTGCCTTCACCTACTGCTTACAAAGTTCTTGACCATATTGATGGCACCCCTCCTCCGATCACAACATCCTCTAATCTTTCTTCGTGGCAAGAATTCGATACACTGGTGTTACAATGGATATATAGCACCGTGTCAGATGATCTGCTTACCTGCATTATCGCCCCTAACACCACTGCCTACACCACATGGAGCAAACTTGAGAAAATATTTCTTAGCAATAAAAAGGCCCTAGCCGCAACCCTTGAAACCAAATTCTGTAATCTCACCATGTCTTCTTGTTCCTCCCTGGATGGTTATTGTCAACCCTTGACAGATATTGCCAGTCAACTTACGGATGTGGATGAACTTGTCACCGAATCTCGCCTCGTTCTCCAATTAGTTCGTGCCCTTCCAGCTGAATATGACACTATCGCATCCATCATTAATCATAATAACACCTCCTAGGACCAAGCCATCTCCATGCTTAAAGATGAAGTTCTCTGAATTAAAGCTCGCCATGGATCTACACCAGCAGCCTTAATTGCACCTGCTGCTCCTCCCACACCCATCAATGCCCCCACCCACCTTCAACTGACCAATACCCCACCCGTGGAGGGGGCACGGGCCGGCCACCCTGGAATCGCAACAAGGAAGGCAGAGGCCGAGGCGGTAGACCCCCTTTCTCTCCAAATTGGTCATCTTCTCCGATTTATTGGAATGGTCATAACAACCCTTATCCAAACTGGGCATGGTGGACTCCTCCACCATGTCCATACCCAACACAACCTGCCTGGCGCCCCCTACACCCACAAATCAGCTCCCCAACTAAGTGCATCTTGCCAGTCCATTATTTCCCATGGATAACACATCCACTACCACCTACACCCCTCCACACCAGGTTGCCTATGTTGCCTTTAGTCCATCCGATCTAAGCGATGCCTTTGCCAACATGCGGCTTTATCCACCAGGCACCTCATGGAACCAAGACATCCTGAACACTAGTGCTTCTTCTCGTATTACACGGGATCCAGGTAAACTTCTAATTCCTAACTCATCTTCTGTAATTACTCAAATTCTTGTTGGCATTGGCACCAGTCTACCCATTCTTGGATCTGGCACAGGGTTTCACTCCCTTCCCAACCGCATTTATATCCTACCAAACATCCTGTACAACCGAAAAATCATTAGAAATTTAATTTATGTCAGACGTTTTACTCGAGATAATACCATTTCAGTTGAATTTGACCCTTTTGGTTTTTCTTTGAAGGATCTCACCACTAAAAGGCTACTATCTCGTCACAATAGCACCGGGGATCTCTATCCGTTCACTCCACCTCAACATCCATCACAAGCTTGCTTCATTACTTCTTCCTCACTTCCATGGCATGATCGTCTTTGTCACACCCCCAAATTCCCACGTGTGGTGTCAGTCCACATGGGTGTGACGTGGCCAGAATCGCAGCTCATAGTCATATAGAACAACTCTATATGTGTTTTCAAAATACATTGTTTGACATAAATTCAACCAAATAGTTTAATAAATACGCAGCGGAATAAAATATGTTTCATCATGCATCGGAAAATACATTGTTAGACATTACATTCTTTCAAAATACATAACGTAATTAAATACTGTTTGTTCAAAAGACATAATGTGAATGCACGTGATCCTATGCTCGTCCCTTAAGTGCATCCTGAATTCCATAAGCAGCTAGTTACCTGAGAATACAAGTTTAGAAAAAGTGTCAACGCAATGGTTGGTGAGTTCACAGGTTTTGATATACATAGTAATAAGAAATCGTGTGTCATGCTGTTTATTATAATGTTAGTACCGAGCCCTAGGCTCCAAGTGTCAGTGCGTCACTACCGAACTAGACTTGTTAGTCCTTGCCTCCGCTATGTCTCGTAATAACATAGCAAGATAGGTTGAAATTTCACGTGTCCCGACCTCCAGCCAGTATTGTACCACGTGGGGTTCGTCACACCCAAACGGATCCATTTAAACTCACCTCGTTGTTCGTACATTAATGGTAAGACTTTGTGAGGGCTTGTTACGATTACAACACTTAATGTTTGTCTAATAAACCAGCATACACAAATAATGTTTGTACAGTAATAATGTTTGACTCGATTCAACAAGTATTCTCCCCTATTTGAAAAGCTTGTAAAAGAGTAAAGAGGGGCCGTAAACTCACCTTAGTGATAGTGAACAAATGTAAGCGTAAGCTCCCGCGTCGTCAAGTAGTCGGTCACCGGCTACCTATATCGTATACCATACGTGAGTTCGTGTAAGTGATGTTTCGTGTTCGTGCTCGTGTTTGTGCTCAGCAACCCTTGGTGGTTCATGTTTGTCCGTGTCGGTCCACATTGACCGTGTTTGCTCATGTTGGTCCACATTGACCGTGTTTGACTGTGTTTGACCGTGTCAAGTCAACGACCCGTTGGTGAACCGTGTGTCGGCTGTGAATCGTGTAACATTCGTGCTTGTGTTCGTCGTGTGCAAGACGCGCGATTCGCGTTCATGGACAACTTACTATTTATAGTAAGTTTCCATTTATACCAAGTTTCATAACACGTATCGTTTTTAAGGTTCTAGCATGCTCGTTAAGTCCTACGTGATCATGTTAACACAAAGCACTTTGTTAAACGAAATCAAATAAGCATACAAGTCACATTCACATATAAAAGTTTCCTAAGAAGGAAAGTTTCTAGATTTAGCAAGTTTATCATCGGAAACCATCTAGCGTATCATACACTAACCATGTTAAGTTACAATAAGTCATTTAGCACTAACCATCTAGTGTCATCAAAAATCCATTTTTATGCATTTCAACAAGACTTAATCATACAATAACCTTCTAACATCATTCGTAAACACATTTGAATATCCAAAATCATTCTATAACCCATGGATCATACATGCATGGCATTATTTCATCACTTTATGTACAAATCATGCTTTTTATACATACACATCATCATGGATCACCCAAATATGCCATGAAATCAATCTAAATCATCAATTTTCATACTAAAATGAAAAAACCCAGATTTATATCATATAAAAATTCGTGCATGTGCACCTCATGCCCTTGCATGTGTGTTTAAAGACATGCATGTGAGTGTGGATGCGTTATTAAGCTACAAGGGGTGAAATGCTACCTTCTAAAGCTTCAAGATCACCAAGAAGATGGCTAAATCAGTTCCTAAGCTCCCTGGATTGCTGGATTCGACATAATCAATAGGGTGATGGTGATGTCCAAGCTCTTTTGTGAATGACAAGCTTCAAATCTTCAAATCTTGAGCTTTGAGATGGTCTCCAATGGCTTCCTTGAGCTCCTTGGAGTGTTGCAGGTGGTAAACAAGATGATAGGGTCAGGAAATGAAGTGTGAGGCCAAAGAAAATGATTAAGGTAGAGTAGGATGGGATTTGTCTTGGTTATATAAAGATTTTGTCGACTGGACGGCGTCGCGTACCACCGAGAGGGTCCAAGATCCTCTCCGCGTACCGCGATGGATTTCGGGATTCAAAATCCCCCGCCCACCCATCACGTACCGCCATGGGCATCTCTAGGGTCCCTAGCGTATCGCGATGGGCCCTGGAAGAGCCCAATAGGCCCAATTTCAATGGTTTGATCCGTTCGTCGCCTTTTCCACGCTTCTGGACTATCGTTCGACTTCGTTTGAACTTCTAAGTTCAATGTTTGGGCGTTTCGTGAGGTTTCTAGTGTTTTGTTACACGATGTGCTCATGTTCACCAACGTTCGTGTTTTCTTAGACATGTGTGTGCGTGTTGCGATAATTCACCAAATTATCGTGTTTGTGTCAGTGTTCGTACCGTCATGTCACGTGTCACACTAAATTAAACTAATTCTAGTGCCACGTGTACAATATAAATTAAATAAACATTTAAATAAATAGGATGCTGACCTGGAATGTACGGGGTGTCACAGTCTTGGACATCCTGGAGCTCAAGTTTTGGATGTTTTAATTCGTACATTCAATTTTCATTGTAATGAAGACAATTTGTCTTCTGTTTGCAATTCATGTCAACTTTCTAATAGTAAGAGATTACCATTTTATGAGTCTAATTTATTTACTTTTGCACCATTTGATATTATACATTGTGGCTTATGGACATCCCCAATCACAAGTAAAGTGGGTTTAAATATTACATGGTTCTTATTGACAATTTTTCTCACTTTGTGTGGGTTTACCCTCTCAAGTTCAAATAAGAAACCTTTCCCACTTTTGTTAAATTCAATCAGCTTATTCAAACCCAATTCAACTAGAAAAATCAAAAATTTTCAATGTGATCTAGGTGGTGAATTTGATAATCTTGACTTTAAGCAGTTTGCACAAACCCAAGGCCTCTTATTTCGCTTTTCGCGTCCTCAAACATCCTCCCAAAATGGTAAAGTTGAGCGCATGATCTGGCGTCTCAATGATGTCCTTCGAGATCTCCTCATCCATGCCAATCTTCCACCAACATTTTGGGTGGAAGCACTCCATACCGCCACTTACCTTCACAACATTCTCCCTACCAAGCTTCTGAACTTCTATACTCCATCATTCGCTCTTTATCTCAAACACCCAACCTACGACCACCTGCGTATCTTCAGATACGCATGATACCCCAACACCTTAGCCACTCAACCACACAAACTACACCCATGATCCGTGCAGTGTGTCTTTTTGGGGTACTCCTCTAACTTTCGCGGGTACTGCTGTTTTGACCCCACTACAGGCCGGGTCCTCATCTCCCGACATGTCACCTTAGATGAGCACACCTTCCCCTATAACATTCCCCAACATCCAGCCTCTTACACATTTCTGGATGAACTCGTGCCAATGGGTTTTCAATTCCCAACATCAACCACCATAAACCGACCACCAATTACTATCACCTACACCCGATGCCCTAGACCCTCACCTACCACTCACTCCCGTGCTGCCCCTCCACCAGCCCTAAAATGAACACACAATGACAACCCGGTCTAAGGCTTGCCTCACACAGTCTAATGCCAATATTGCCTTACACACACCCACCATTTCACCTATCCCAACCTCATATGCCAAAGCCTATGCTGATCCAAACTGGTTAAGGCTTTACAAGAAAATGAAACCTGGGAACTAGTACCCCGCCCCTCAAACGGCCCCTTTATACGTTGTCATTGGCTTTTTCGCCATAAATTTAAGTCTGACGGGTCTTTGGAAAGATACAAAGCGCGACTGGTTGTTAACGACAATACCAAGACCGTTGGTATTGATTGTGAAGACACCTTTAGCCCCGTAGTCAAGCCAACGACCATCCTAACGGTTCTGTCTATAGTCGTGACAAGATCCTGGCCCATAAATCAATTGGACGTCAAAAATTCCTTCCTCCATGGGCATCTCAATGAGACAGTCTTCATGCACCAGCCCCCAGGCTTCGTTGATGGCCGCTTCCCAAACCTAGTTTGCTGGCTAAGGAAATCCTTATATGGATTAAAGCAGGCTCCCAGGGCCTCGTACCCTCACTTTTCCTCCTACATCTCATCTCATGGTTTCACTAGCAGCTCTTGTGACAACTACCTGTTCATTTACAACCAAGATCCCTCCAATGTTTCCTATCTAATGCTTTACGTGGATGACATTGTCCTCACAGCTTCTAATGACAACCTGCTTCATGACGTTATCAACACTTTCTCCCGGGAATTCGCAATGACTGATCTTGGTTGTTTACACCACTTCTTGGGCATTAAAGTTACTCATAATCCACATGGAATATTCCTGTCCCAAGATCAATATGCAAAAGAGATTATTGTTCGTGCTTTGACTTCATGCAAGCCATGTTCTACACCGGTTGACCTATCTGCCAAACTCAGTGCCACTGATGGTCCTTTATTCTCTAACCCTACTTTATATCGGAGCCTAGATGGGGCTTTGCAGTATCTCACATTCACAAGACTGTACCTTTCCTACGCAGTTCAACAGGTCTTATTCATGCATGAACCCAGAGAACGTCACTTTGCTTTCATGAAATGCATCATCTGGTACCTTCAGTGTACAATTCACTATCAGATACGCATCATCTGATCCCCATCTACTGCCTTAGTTGCTTACTCGGATGCCAACTGGGGCGGTTGTCCAGACTCATGCCGCTCCACATTAGGATACTGTGTATTTCTTAGGGATAATATTATCTCTTGGTCCTCCAAACGTCAACTTACGGTCTCCAGGTCGAGTGCAGAAGTTGAGTATAGAGGCGTTGCAAACGCTGTGGCAGAGGCTTCATGGATTCGTAATCTGCTGCTGGAACTCCATACACCGCTCCGACAAGCCTCTATCATCTACTGCGATAATGTCTCCGCGTTGTACTTGGTAGATAATCCAGTTCAGCATCAGCATACAAAGCATATCGAGATAGACATCAATTTTGATCGAGAAAAAGTTCGCATTGGGCACATCAAAGTTCTCCATGTTCCATCTCCACTTCAGTTTGCAGATATCTTCACTAAAGGCTTGCCTACATCACTATTCCAATCATTCAGATCCAGTTTGAGTGTCTGCATTCCTCCCGCTCCAACTGCGGGGGAGTCTTAGCCGTAGATATTATAGTTTATTATTATTGTTTATTATGCTTAGGATATTGTATTAATTAGATAGATCTTTTCCTAGTTTATAGGTAATTTGTTTTGTGTCTCTCCCTATATAAGGGGATGTTCTTGTGTAATTATATTCAAGGGTGAGAAATACAAAAGAAATTCTGCTTTCAATTTTATCTATATCATTTTCATGCATGCATACTTGATGGTAACCGGATCTTAGATCCAATTTAGAAAAAATAAAAGCATCCCCTAACTCATCCAAAAATTCTTCAATAAGTGGAATAGGATATCTATTTTTCACTGTTGCTTCATTTAATTTGCGATAATCAACACAAAACCTCCAAGAGCCATCTTTCTTCTTAACTAAAACAACTGGAGACGCAAAAGAGCTACAACTCTCCCTAATTATGCCAAATTGTAACTTCTCATTTGTCAATTGCTCTATTATATTTTTCTATAAGATTGAGTAACGATAAGCACGTTGATTAATGGTGATTGCCTCATCCTTTAGAATAATTCGATGATCACAGAATCGAGTTGGAGGAAGACTTTTCAATTCTATGAATACATCCTGAAACTCTTCAAGTAATCTTTCCATAGAAACATCTTTTGACACTGCAGTAACTTGAGTCTCATGTTGAAATCTTTGGTCTCCTATTTGCATACTAAACATTTGATCTTGAGCAATATTACCCTCTTGTTTAATTAAAACATCCATTTTTTCCATAGAACATAAAGACATCTTACTAGAGTTAGCACCTTTTAACACTAAAATTTGGTCCCCAACCATGAACTTTATTGTCAAGGATTGAAAATTCCACATGATATCACTCAAAGTTTGAAGCCATTGAACCCCTAAAACCATATCATAATTTTGTAAACGAATTATTAAAACATCAGCTTTAAACCATATACCTTACTTCATCCATTGAAAGTTCAGACACATTTTTATTCAAGAAAGTTGACTACCATCAGCAATTGTGACTTTCATAGTTGAAATCTCTTTAAATGGACACTGCATCTTTACTGCCAATTTTTTATCCAAAATATTATGATTGAACCCAAGTCAACAAAAATATGCAACTGGTTAGTACCCACAACACCCGTAATCTTCATTGTAGAAAAAGAAGAAATTCCTGTAATTGCATGTAATGAAATGTGAGGTTCACCCAAAGCTTCTGTTTCTAACATGTTTTCCTCTTGGTCATCTTCCCCATTATCCATTTCTATGACAAAAATTTGCTTAGAATTACACTTATGACCCGAAGTGAACTTTTTCGAACACCAAAAACATTCTCCCTTAGCTCTTTTTGAATCTATTTCTTTTGGAGTCAACCTTCTATGATTATTGACCTTAGAATTATTGTTACTTATTAATGGTGCAGGTAATAGAGGTAATTTCGCAACACTTATAGGAGTATTAATCCTATTTGCTGCATAAGAAGTTTTAGAGCTTCCCGAAATAGAATTCATAGGAGGGTATGAATTGGCTTTTTAGTTAATGTAGCATTCTGAATTCTTGCTAAAGAATATGCTTCTTTAAGTGTTTGAGGCTTAAACATCCTAAGCACTCCGCCTATTTGAGGTTTTAAACCATGTATGAATATGCAAATAGCATAAGTCTCTGTTATAGTTACCTTATTAAGTAATGCATTGAATTAATCACAGTAATCTTTAAGTTCATCAGTTGCACCGGTGAAATCAACTCCTCCATGGCATTTTCAATAAAAGAATATGCAAATCTATTGATAACCAACTGTTTGTAATCCCTCCATGTTAAATCATTGATCGTAACCCCTACCTTCAAATGACCTTGATGCCATTGCAATGCTCTTCCTTCTAAATGGATAACCGCAATCTTCAATTTCGATGCTTCTGGTGTATCATCTACAAGGAAGAAATGCTCTACTTTATAGATTCATCCATCTACATTATCACCATCAAACTTAGGAAACTCCAATTTACAAAATCTGCTATTAAATCTTCCATATCTTGTATCCTCATTTGTATCCAAGTGAGGTTCAGTATGGACTGTCGATCCATTGGTATTGTTAGTTGAATTAAACTGCGAAGACATTACCTGAAAACATCTAACCAAATCGTCCATAGTCGTTTTGATTGTTTTTTGAATGATCTAATCACATCTACTGACGTGTTGAGTTGTTGCAGAAAACGATCGTGATCTTTCACCATCTTCTCCATCTTTTGATTTCTTGTGTTCGTCGCCATTAAAATTTTCGTCGGAACCCTAACGAGTAGGAAGCATTGGTTATCAAAAGAGCTGAGCTCTAATACCAATGTTAAGTGAAAAAGAAGATTGAACAGAGAAAAGAAGTAGGTTTCCAAAATCTACTTGACTATTATTTTGTTAATGACTGTTTAAGTACACAAATTAGTTGTTAACTAATTGTTAACAAATCATTTACAATACTAGTCCTTACACTATGAAAAATGACAAAGTAAACCACAACTAAAATATACGTAACACACTCGATCTGAACAATTAATCAAGCACATTTGCAGATCAAAAGTATCAATAGGTGATTCGGTCGATTAGACAAGGATCGAGTACCGAGTAATTGTAGATCGAAGGAAGTATCACTGAATTAAGCGATATACTCATTGGGTTTCCTAGATTCGTTGTCGCTCAATCTGAGAATTTGTTTGTCAATTAGAAGATTACTTAGTCGTTGATTGTTTTATTGGTCGAGAGTTGACAACTAAGACGTGAGAATTCGTCATCGCTCGATGTGAATTCTAGGTCAAAATGTGGTCTAACTTTGGGCTGAAGAGTTTAAAAAAACCAAACACGGGATTTGACCGATTTTTTGAGGTTGACTGATTAGGCCGATTAGATCTGACTAGATTATGTCCAACTTTGACCGATGTTGATAGACTACCGATTTTTCCAACCGATTACAAGAAAATTAATCGGCACCTAGCAGGCTACCAATTAATCGAGCGACTAGGCTGATTTTTACATCCATGGATATGGTTTGTGTAATTGTTTGCACCAGTAGATATAATTTGGAATTTTGCAGATATTACAGTTCGCAGTACAAGGTATGATGATTACCTTGAAAGGCACAAAAACCAATGTCTTAAGTTTGTTTTTCACTAAGAAAATTGATACTCTATTCATGGGCCATATGGAGTGGTGCGATCTCAAATGTTTGGGTTGCAATTAATGTAAGTTAAGGGTCAACAAGCATTTGATTCCATAATTTCTGATCCCATATCCAATACAACTTTCAGATTCTTTTGAAGATGTGTTCCAAGTACCTAGTTCATTACCTCCCTAGAGGTCTTGTGACCATTAAATAGTTTTTAACAATCAAGCCAAACCTATTAATTTGAGGTCTTAAAGATATTAGTAGCTGCAAAAAGATGTAATTAAGAAGATGACTCAAGAATTACGTGACTCATATGTTATTAGTAACAGTAATAGTTCTTTTTCTGCACCAGTGGTCTTGTATAAGAAAGATGATGGAACTTGCCCATGTGTGTTGACTATAGGAAGATAAATGAGGCTACCATTAAGGACATGTTACCAATTCCCTTAATTGATGAGTTGTTGGAAGAACTAGGTAGGGCTGCTGTGTTTTCTAAGTTAGAACACAGGCTTTGTTATCATCAAATCAGATTGCATGAGCCAGATATCCACAAAACTGCTTTTCATACACACCAAGGTTTATTTGGGTTCTTAATTAAGCCTTTTGGCATAACTAATTCTCCGGCCACTTTTCAAGTCCTTATGAACCATACTTTCAAGCAATGCCTCAGGAAATTTGTCCTAGTTTTTTTATCTATTTTTTTTTATGACATATTGGTTTATAGTAAAGGATTTGCAACAACATTCGATCCACTTGCTGGAGGTCTTAAGTATTACAAGGAAACATCAATTATTTGCTAAATTGCCCAAGTGCAATTTTGGTTGTCAAAGGGTGGAGTTTTTAGGCAATGTTATAACTAAGGAGGAAGAGTCAACTCTTAAAAGTGGAATATGTATTTCGATGTCCTATCCTTGCTACTGTCAAACAATTGAAAGGATTCCTTGGTCTAGTAGCTTATTAAAAAATATTTATGAGATCTTACGATATGATAGCTAAGCCATTAAATGATTTACTCGAGAAGAATGGGTTTAAATGGTCTGATGTAGCTGAAATGCCATTCTAGCAACTGAAGCAGGCTCTTAGTACAGCTCCTGTATTGGCTTTACCTGAACTTAATTCGTCAACAGTTTGTGGTAGAAATGAATGCTTCTTCTATGAGTGTAGGAGCAGTCTTAATGCAAAAACATCATCCCCTGGATTTTATAAGCAAGTCCATATCTCCTAGACAATAACTACTTTTTTTATGAGCAAGAGCTCTTTGCTATTCTTTTTGCTATCAAGCAGGTGCACTGTTATTTGATATGTGGCCATTTCATTATTAAGACTGATCGAAAGAGTCTTAAACATCTCTGAGATCAGAAAATTACAACTCCACTGCAACATTCATGGATGGTGAAATTAATTAATTATGATTTGGAGACTCGTTACAAAAAAATGAGTAGAAAATTTGGTTGCAAATACTTTGTTAAGATTACAAAGTTATCCCATATATGAAATGTTTATTTTATCTTTCGAAACCTTATTATTATTGTCTAAGATCAAAGCTTCTTGGGATTAGGTTGGGCAGTGAAGGAGATGAATCAATGCTTGGAGATAATGATGTGATAGATTTATATTTTTATTAAAGGACATTAGTATGCTTAATATTTTTGGATTATGTTAACAAAATATTTTGAATTTAGCTTCATATATTTAGTGTTTTTACCATGTTTTGAACATTTATTTGTTAATAAACAACGCATTTCATGCATGATGCGGTCACATTTTGAACCAATTGCATTGGAACGCATCACGCAATTTAAAACCAAGTAGCCAAGTAAAAAACAGTGGCATTTCCTGGTCTCATTCAGCCACTACCCATTCCCGTTTGTGTCTTTTTTGATATAAGTACGGATTTTATCATTGGATTACCTAAATCCAAGGGTAAAAATGTGATCTTTAGTAGACAGATACACTAATTATGCCCATTTCATAGGCCATACAACCTATTTTAGCTACTATGGTAGCACAGTCTATTATAGATAATGTCTATAAGGTTCATGTGTGGCCAACGACTATTGTGTCTGATTGAGATTTGATATTTCTTAGCATTATTTGGCACAAACTCACCAGATTATAGTGCAATTCATTGGCTGTTTCTACTGCCTACCATTTTCAAAATGAGGAGCTGAGTTTAATAAATGTTTGGAAGCTTACTTAAGGTGCATGGTTTTTACATTGCTCCTTTATGGGTTTCCTCCAGTTAATATTCCTTATATTAACAGATATACTAAAGCAGCTTCTTTAGAAAAAGAGTTGGTTCAAAACACGTTAAAGCTGCAGCCCAGTAAGCATTGTTTTTTATAAAGGTTCTTGGAACTTATCTGAAATTTAGACCTTAAATTCAATTCAATCTTGTTTAAAAATTTCACATGTTTTCACCCAAGTACTATGGTCTATATTAGGTGATTTCATGTATTGGGTACAAGTTGGACTTACCACTGTAGTCTCAACTCCACCCGGGGCTTCATGTTTCTCTCTTGAAACAAGCTCAAGGCCCCTATTCCACACACTTCACGTGTCACTCTGCAACCAGATAGGGTGTTGGATGATTTTCTATTACGATTTCTTAATTTCCAGTTGTAATATTGGTTTGTTTGTTGTTAAATTTCGTCCATGTGGTCAAGGATTCGGATTAAGGGAGGGGCATTGTTATGTAGCATTTGGAGGTCGAGGGTTGTAAGTGTCGATCATTGTAACTCTATTTGAAATTTCGTTATTATATAGTTAGAAGCTGATCATATCGGTCAATCTTTGAATACGATTGTTGCTTCATTCTAATTGATCAACTTCAACCACCGCCTTCTCTTTCTTCCCCTGACGCTCTATTACCAACTGCTGGAATCAAATTAAAGAACAAGATCTGTAATTGTATTATAGACATTGCGATTCATTTGAAGGAACTCAGTGATTCCAAAAGATACTTAATGCTGATCATTATCTACCACCGGAAAAACTATCCAATCCAGGAAATGAAGTTACATTTATTGATTTATAACAATGCATCTTGTTTTAACCATCTAACAAGTACTTCTTCATTAAAATTTAGGGGTAGCTATAAATATCAAGAAGCTGTTACTGCGTCATATGAGACGCTTAATGCTTGACATGAGACGTTTACTGCTTCACATGAGACGCGTCTACCATTATATACGAGCAGATAAGTATATAAACACAGAGCTGCATTATTTCACATTTCAAAGTATCTCATCTGCCACAAACAATTTCTCAAATGCTAATAAGCTAGGAAAGGGAGGTTTTGGAGAAGTTTATAAGGTAAAGATTTAAAGACAAATCAATTAATAATATAAAAAAGATTTGATCAGGTTATAGCTTCATGTGATGCATTTTACAGGGAAAATTTGCTGATGGACAAGAAGTTGCGGTCAAACGACTATCAAGAAGCTCAGGACAAGGAGTCAAGGAATTTTGGAATGAGACAGAGCTCATAGCCAACTTCAACACACTAATCTTGTCCGTCTTCTTGGATGTTGCGTCGAAAAACAAGAAAAAATCCTTGTATATGAATATATGCCTAATAAAAGCTTGGATTTCTTTCTATTTGGTAAGAACTAGTACTTAGTTCCTCCCTACATACTTGGTTCTTTTTTGGTTTATTCTACTCATTTATTAACAGATCATGAGAAGAAAGGATTACTGGATTGGAACAGTCGTTTTGTAATCATTGACGGCATTGCACAAGGGCTTTTATATCTCCACAGGTTTTCAAGGCTGAAGATAATCCATAGAGATCTTAAAGCCAGTAACATCTTGCTTGATGACTATTTTAGGCCAAAAATATCAGATTTTGGCATGGCTAAGTTATTTGGGATCAACGAATCTGAAGCAAATACAAGTAGAGTTGTTGGAACACGGTGAGCCCATAACTAGCTTGTCTTGTGACAATTGTGTTATATATATATATATATATATATATATATATATATATATATATATATATATATATAAAGAGCATCATATGTTTAGTGTTAACTCTTGATTTTACATCCAGTGGGTATATGCCTCCAGAATATCTGATTGATGGAAATATTTCAACCAAGATAGATGTCTTTAGTTTTGGTGTTTTGTTGCTTGAGATTATTAGCAGCAGAATGAATCATGCAAGCTATGATGTAGAACACCCACTCAACCTTTTAGGACTTGTAAGTTAATCCTAAGTTTTTTTTTTCTTTTTTTTTTTTTTATCACTTGAGAAAATGTAAAGACTCAGATTATAAATAAATGCAGGCATGGGAATTGTGGAATGAAGGAAGAGGTTTGGAGTTAATGGATCCAGTACTCGAAGATACATGCACTCCTAAGGAAGTAATGACATGCATTCATGTTGCTCTATTATGTGTTCAAGACCATGCAGCTGACAGACCTTCTATGTCAGAAGTTGTATCCATGATTACCATTGAAAGCATGCTTCTACCTGAGCCAAAACAACCAGCATTTTTCATTGAAAGGCATGAGATGGACGCTAAGGCTCAGCTAGGAAGAGGTTATGCGTTCGAAAATGGATCAGAAAATGGCGAATCAATTACAATTTTAGTGTCAAAATGGCAGGCAACAAAAGCTGAACATGTTTAACACCATTATTGCAGTTAATGTGCCCAAAGAATCGAGTTCCATTTTACCTCAATGGTCATAGAGACATAAAATATTATGTTGTATATCCTTTTTAATCACGTATGCTACCCACAATTACTAAAGCATGAAGTTATTTTAGTTATATCTTTGTGTATACACGTAATCTCCTGATGTGTTCCTTTCAAGTACATAATGCTACGTGAAACAAATTAAAAACGTCATGTATCTTATCACTACTAGAAGCAGGCCGTCTCAAACTTTGTGGAGGCCTAAAGAGAATATTAAATATAAGACCCTTTTTATATATTAACTGTTGATCCTTGATTTTGGTCTACAATTTCCTAAAACCAAACAGTAAGTTGTATGGCCTCTATTAACATCGATTACAATGTCTTACAAGAGTTACACGAGATTATGAGTCGATTATCCTTAAAATTACTATATATAGAGTTTTGTATGTTGATTATTTTAACACCATAAGCGGATCGTTAATAAATTCAATCAAATAAATATAAACAAACATCAATCGGTAACGTAAAGATACTTGCTTGTTAGAAGATTTAATCATGTTCTTAATGATGATATAATAGATAGGATCCTCTAATCTTATTTCATGTTCATGTTATGATGGAGAATTCATATGTATGATGTTCTTCCTTACTTCTCATAGATTAAGGTTAGAGAACTCATGATGTTAGTGAAATGAATAATAAACGAGACGTTGCCATGGAGGCAATATTTATAGTTTAATGTAAGGGCAATATTGTCTTTTAAAATGTTGCCATGGAGGGACTATAATCAATTATCAATAAATTGATAATTTCATCAACTTATACATTAGGGCTTATTGGTTAATTATTAAAACTTTGTAATAAACTAACTTATCAAATAGTCACAAAGACCATATAATGAAATAAATTCCAATATTCTCCTACTTGGCTAGTTGACAATTAATTATGAATAATTTGGCCTTAAGTTAGTTTAATTATTACGCCAAAACTTCATAATAATACTAGAATAAAAAGATGCGTTCAAGCATGTAATTTTTAACATGTGACCCATACCAATTATACATTAGCACTCTATAAACCTTATGACTACATTAATCCAATTAGCCATTAATTATAAGTGATAATTAAAGTTTGTCTAAAGGTACATAAGTTTGCACAATTATACATAGTCAAACATATTTATAGACTAATAATGAGTAGTGTCACATTCATATATTATGGTACCAATTAATTGACAGTTACATAATACATCAATGAACTTTAATAATAAGTAGCCATTATCAGAGACCTGTATTGGAGTAAACTTCTCTTTTGCTCCCTGTGGTTTAACAAAAGTAACCATTTTCATCCAAATTTTGAAATTTTGCAATTTTCCTCCATTAGTTTCAGAAAATTAACCATTTTCATCCAAAGTCCATTTAAACTTTGGATGAAAATGGTTACTTTTGTCAAACCACAGGGACTAAAATGGTTAATTTTCTGAAACTAATGGAGGAAAATTGCAAAATTTCAAAATTTGGATGAAAATTGTTACTTTTGTCAAACCACATGGAGCAAAAGAGAAGTTTACTCCCTGTATTGACAACATGTTCCTTAAAAGTTGGGTGGTATACCTTTTGTAAGAGGGTCTGCTAACTTTTTGGATGCAACCATATACTCGATACATGTATTTTATCTTTAATAATTCTTACAGAAAAGATAATTGTGTCAATATGAACTTTTAACAACCTTGAGATGGAGTTTATAATTTGAGTCGATTAACCAATCTTTTTGTATAATTATTTAGCAAATAACATTTTACCATGCCACAAGTCGTCTTTTAAGTTTTGCTTATGACTCCTCCAAAATATAAGGCCTTATGTTAAAATAAATTAATATCCCTATGTTGATTTCTTATCATCTTTGCACTTATACAGACTAAATTAGAATATCTTACAACTTATAAACTTTCATTAATAAGCATACATAAACACTCCCGCTCATCTTGGGGTATATATAATTATTAGCTAATGATCATATTAAGTATTCGATTATATGAAATCAAGTTAAGGAAATAAAACAGGATAATAAATTAGAAACCTATTGTGACACCAAATCAATAAGTTGGTAATAAGTATTATTATTATATTGGTAACTTTCCATCGGTACCCGTGATCAATAAGACTTTAAATAAATATTAATAATGCGAGATACACATATTTATCACCATTAAATTAAGTTCTTAATTAGTCTTTATTATATTGATAAATTTCCGTTGGTACTTGTTATCAATAAGACCTACAATAAACATTAGTAATGTTAAACATGCATATGCATAACATTCCACCACTTATAATGTTAGCAATAAGTTTTTATTATATTGAATACATATAGTCTATCGAAACTCCAAAATAATAGACTAAAGCAAGGTTCTACTTTAACATTGGCTTCGCTTTGACTGTGACCAATATTCAAGTATTATAAACATAAATTAAAAAGTATATATATTAGTGCACACAAAACAACACATCACCTTTGGGTATAAATGAAATTATATACAATTAGCCTACATGCGCGCTTCCCCAGAAGGAGGGATGCATCGTAACAATTCATCGTGATAGCTGCCTTTGGCTCTACTCATCATATATATTATAAAATATCTAGAATTTGGGTTCATTATATAATAACACACATAATTGCACATTTGTCACACCCCTGCGCCGCGTGCGGAATCCACGGCGCGGTGACGTATGAACAGTTGAATCATGCACAAGTATTGAATAAGAATAACCACAACGGATTTCTATGTTTCATAATGTTAAGACAATTGTTTAGTTACAGACATTCTATCTACCAAAAGAAAGACAACTACAGACCCAAAATATAGTTACAAAATAAGACTCCAAACAAGACAAATAAACATTTAGGATTTAGTGTGTTTCTAATCCATCCTAGCATGTTTCTTCATCTTGTTCTATCTTAGAATGGTCTCCTTAGTTGTCCCTGAGAATGTCTTAAACCTGATTACCTGAAACACGTGAAAAGTAACTGTCAACTACAGACGTAGTTGGTGAGAACAATAGGTTTAAACATTTGTAAACATGAGTATATGATATAAGGCATAGGTAAGTTAAAGCATCATAAGATTCACACGGATGAGCTGCAACCCAAACTAACATCAAGTAAGAAAATGAGTGGAAACAGTCCAATCACTGTTCGCACGAAAGCCAACATATAATATCAAGTCCCAAAACACGTTTGGAGTTAGATAATACATCAGCAGTTTTGATAACCATATGACACCAGACCTGCAGTTGGCTTTTAAAAGCAAATTTAAAAGCCAACTCCATCCTGGATAAGAAACAATGACACCAGACCTACAGTTAGCTTTTAAAACAAATTTAAAAGCTAACTCCATCCTGGATAAGAAACAATGAGTCCGCTTTCTCTTATTGTGATCACCCAGTACTAACGACAATGAAACTTGATGGGTTTATAAGTTTGTTTACAACAATAGACACCATGTTTATGAATCTTACTTTAACCGAATGTGTTAATGCCTTAATTGATAACCTGAACTGAAAACCTGGATTTAATTCCATGAATTAAATCCTTTGTTTTGAATACCATGAAATGAATCTCTTGATTTGACTACCATGAAATGATTCTCTTGATTTGAATACCATGAATAATGATTCTCTTGATTTGAATACCATGAGCTGATTCTCTTGATTTGAATACCATGAAGTAATGACCTTGTATATCAACAAGGTTTGTAACAAAAGAGTTTTTATAAAATCCATTGTTTAAAAGTGTTTATCCTTTATAAAACATTCGAGTAAACCTGTTATAAAACAGTTCAAGGGTCTTTATAAAACCTTTTTAGTAAAAAGAGTTTAATAGTTGATAAATCTTTTGAAAACAGTTGATGAATCCCTTGGATTCGTAAAATGAACCTGCAATGTTTAAAAGAATACATACATCTTGTGTAATGAAGTACAATTGTAAACAACTGGTTTGATCACGTGTTCCACCCCAAAACAGTTATAAAACAGTAAAAGAGGGGCTAAAGTTCTCACCTGTCTGCAGTAGACTCTGAACTAAAACAGATAGCAAGTAGCAAACAGGACTTCTAATTGTTTCCTATAACATTGTAATCATACATAAGATATAGGATTTATAATTGTATAGATCTTGATTCATTGATTGACTTGTGTTCTCATGATTTGATTGTTGTGAAAACTTGAAAGTTATGAATTGAATCACTTGATTGATCATGGGTCCAAGAAACGAATATGAAATGTTCCTTTGTGCACAACTCTTGTACATAAAAGGATAATTGCTTTTGAATTGATTAGCCATGGATTAGCATGTATTGTGAAAAGATGTTCAATTGTTTAAGTCCTGTGATTGTGAATTGATCTTCATGATTATGGTTAAGTTACAAACTTAACCCATTTATGATCATTTCACAATTGTCATAATCGAGGGCCTCACATTGGGCCTTAAGCCCATGAAACCATGAGACTTAACAAATACCATGGGCCATTTTAAATGTAATGGGCCAATTGGATGTGGTGTTGGGCCCAGTGAATGTGACGTTGGCCTAACAACGAGTATATAGGCCTCGTAACGCGCCCAAGCTAATATCGAGCTAATTAGGATCATAATGAGTCGTATGGGCCTGGATTGGGCCTAAGGGATTTGAATTGGGTTAAGAAATACTTAAGTAGGCCATGTAAGGTTCCAACTTGATATTGGGCCAATTAAAGATCCTCATGGGCCAACTATCTCGATTGTACTTGATTTAAACCTATGGGCCAAGTTGTAAATGGTATTGGACCTTGTAGCATTGAGTTGGGCCGAAAAGCTTGTGGGCTGCCCACCTTGGCAGCGAACCTTTCAAGTTAATGGACTAAGGTTCGGCCAACAAACATGACAAGGTTCGGCCCTCTAGTGTCCATGCAAGGTTCGACTAACAAGCTGGTTCGGCAATGCGTACAGCAGGGTTCGGGTAACATGACATCATGCATGGTTCGTGTAGGCTCGTGAAACCCAGTAGGGTTCGGCTAGGACATAAGGCTCGTGAGGGTTCGTGGAATGCATGGAGGTTCGTAGCTCTGATGATGGTTCGGCTGATTGAATGGGTCGCTAGGGTTCGGCCATGTTCTTGACAGCTAATAGGTTCGTCGAGGGAGGTTCATGAGCAGCATGGTTCGCCTGATGATGTAGATGCAGGTTCGCTGAGCTAGTGAGGGTTCGCCATACTCAAGAAGGTTTGGCCGGGAAACCCTAATGGTTCGGCCACCTTAACAGGTTCGGCCGAGGTTACCGCCCCCCACGAACCCTGTGCGAGCAGCATCATCATCACCATCGAACCACCATCTCCAGACCAAGATCTAAGTCATCCTAACCTCGAGAAAGACTGCTACATGTGCGAGACTCGAAATATGATGCAATAGAACCGGTTATGTGTTCGTTTAACAAACCCACGAACAAAACCCTATTTTTCCAGATTTTCTTTCGAGCATACCTCTGATTTGGCTGGACAAAACCACTGATTTCTTGTACTTTCTTGTAGTACTCGTTGAGAGCTTCGCGTGGACACCAAGAACGACGAAATCCGTTGAGAAACGAAGAAGATACGCGCGTTTGAAGGTCGGTTTTCTAGAGAGAGAGGGTAGACGGGATTTCTAGAGAGAGAAGTGGTTGTTGGAGAATTAAATGAGAAAATGACCCTCTTTAGGGCTTTTATAGTCCGGGTGGTATTCGGGTTCGTTTCGGTTGCTCGGTTCGCGTTTCCGGAACGTAACGCGTATTTTACGCGTATTTAAAATAAAAGAGTTGTTAAACTCATTTAAATGATGAGTTTCAAAATTGTAAAAATATAAAATAATTAATTTAATTATTTTTTTACTCTTCATGCGTTGTCAGATCGTTAAACATTCACAATTACGTGTATACCCGCAATCGCGTACGTTTTTCGATCGTATTAAATATTTAAAGCCGTTTAATCATAATTATAAGTTCAACATTCGTATCATTATGGATCGTCACCCATAACTATACTCAGTCTCGCTTACGTATTACGATTCTTGTTGAATTAATTGTCATAATATTCGTCTTAACACTACGCACCAACACTATCCTGTTATACCGAACGCAGTATATATATAGGGCTCACTCTCGCTGCCCACCACTGTTTCGATATAACACAATACTGTTCTTGCCTAGTGAACTCGACTGTAAATAAATGATACATACTTGTTAAATGATAAAGATTCTAACACACAAGCACATAATGAACACATGATTCACATTGACTGACTGAACATTGACACACACTGTTCTAACACTGTTCACGACTACATGACTAAATGCACAAATGTTACAACATTATTTCATAATATGGTAACATTAAACCTCAATGTCAACCTAAATTATATCCCTTTGTTTCAATCATCTAACCTTTCATTGAAGTTACCACTCACGCGATTCTATGTCAAATATCTATTTTAAAACATATATGCATAAACCAAAATAGATTCCACTTCCTTTTTTTATTATATTTAGAAATTTAAGAATACTAGTAAAACTACTATTAATGATTAAGGTAGTTTTTTTTTGAACGGCGATTAAGGTAGTTTACCCAGTCAAATTGTGGGATTTATGTGGATGCACTTATTGTCCCTAGTTCTATTTTGTAATATTCATCTTGTAAAATTCAAGTTATTAATGGAAGTTGTCTTTTTATATTGTTCTTAATGTTTATGTTTTAATTATTTGATTATACGATTGGGTGATTTGGTTTATTGTTTAATTGAGTATGAGTATTGCTCATTCGGCCGAATGACTCTAGAGTATGAAGTCATTCGGCGAATGAGAATAGAGTATGTCTATATTCGGCGAATGAGTCATTCGCCGAATGACTCATTCGACTGAATTACCTATTCGACAGGAGTCATTCGCCGAATGAGTTGTTTCGGCCTCTCATTCGGCCGAATGACAACTGCCTATAAATACAAGTTCAAAATCATTTCAACCCTAACTTCTGAGAAACCTCATTCGTCCTAAAGCACTCAAGTGTCAAACCTTTGGAGATTTGAGCGTTTCTCGCTGACCAACTTCGATTCTTTGCTCGTGGTGTTCGATCTTCACTCAAACGTTCTTCTCTTACCTTCGTATCACCACGGTTGCTGTCGGTTTCGATTGGAAAACCCTAGAATAGGATTCCGCACTATTCTAGTGGCTGTTGAGCAGATTTCTATTGATTTCGTGTTGTTTTCGAGATCATTCTTGGTCCTACAAAGTGGTATCAGAGCTTTGGCTCTTGATTCTGCTCGATTTCCAATCCAAAACATCAGATCTGTGATTGATAGTTCGAAATCTACAAAAACCCTGATCTTTTTGCCCTAAAAGTTACTGTTTTATTGCAAATCCGTCGATTTTTGTGGTGTTTTTGTCAAAAAGTTTATCTCAATTTGTTCATTATCATCTCATGATGTTCTGTACCAAATTTGGTACTTAGATCTGGTCTAAATCTCAAGTTATCGTGATTTTTGTTGCAAAAACCCTCAGATTGGCCGAATGTGCATTGCGGCCGAATAGGTTCAGCCGAATAGGTCTCATTCGCCGAATAGCCTTATTCGCCGTCTTCTTTCGACGAATAGCTTCATTCTGAAGTCTCATTCGGCGAATAGCTTAATTCTCAAGTCTCATTCGGCGAATAGCATCATTCGACATCTCATTCGCCGAATAGGTTCATTTGCCCTAATTTGTCATACTCAAGTCTTCATTCGCCTAATAGCTCTCATTCGGGCCCCGACATTCGCCCGAAGGATACTCATTCGACCCTGATTCTGAAATTTTTTTTTTAAGTGTTGATCTTTGTTGTTTCTGATTAAATGGAAGATTTAGCACTAATGGCGAACCAGAATCATCGTATTCAGACATTGTTATTGACAGAGACTGAGACTGGAAACTCCAACAAGGCTCCCAAGTTGTTATCTTTAGATGATTATCCGCACTGGAAGTATCGGTTTGAAATCCACATCAATGGTGTGGACACCAATCTATGGATGATGATTGAAGGTGGATATCTTAGACCTCTTAATGAAGATGGAACTATAATGCTAGTCACACGGATGACTGAGCCTCAGAGGAAGCTGTATGATTATGAGAAGAAAGCCTATGCTATTCTCTCCCAGTCCATTGCCACTGATATTTTCCATCAGTTTAGACAGTTTACCTCTGCAAAGCTACTGTGGGATGCACTGCAACAAAGATATGAGGGTAATGATGCTTTGAAGAGTATCAAGTCAAAGGTACTGAGAAAGGAATTCAATAGCTTCATGTATGTGGGAAATGAGTCACTGGATGAGTTGATTGCTAGATTTTATCATCTTTTGAGTGAGTTATTCAATCATGAAGTCAAGACAACTACTCAGGAAAAGATCCAGTGTTTGGCAGATGCTCTACCTCCAAAGTGGGAGTCATTTTTGATGGTACTAAAGCATAATCAGATGCTGACACATATGGATATCAATGATTTCATTCAAAAGCTGAAAGAACAAGAGATAGAGAACAAGTGGAAAGCGAAAAGAGTTGCTCAAGTTCAAGATCATTCTTTGTACTATTCTACTCCCACAGTTGAGAAATCAACTGCTCATGCCCCTTTGAAGACAGCTTTTGTCTCTCAGACATCTGAAGCTCCATCTTCTGCTCAGATTCATTTTGGTTAGTCATCTGCTTCAACCAGCTCTCAAAAGGATCATCATCAACCTGCTGCAAGTCTGAAAACAGACAAATTTGATAAGGTTACTGTGGAGATTGCTAAGGAACACATGGGTCTTTTATCTACCCTTGTCAGCTCATATGATGGTTTAGTGGCTGGTCAAATTGGCAATCCTTATTTGACCAATGATGACTGATGTGTTGCAAAACACATCTGTTTTTCTATTTGTTTTTAATTAATTTGTGTACAGTTTTAGTCAGTTTTAGAGTCGATTGATGCTGGTTCTTCATAAATCCACAAATTGTTTCTTGCAGGTAATAAACATGCAATTTTGGCACAAAAGATCAAGAAATAGAGCTCCCGGTTGGTCGAGAACAAATCCAAGACACAAGAAGATAAATTCTGGAAAAATACCTTGTCGCGTATCACGACAACATCTTGAAACCCTGTCGCGTAGCGCGACAGGTAGAAAATGTCTGTTTTGCCCTTTTAATGATTGCGGGTTTGACCCGACTAATTTGTCGGGTAGTGAGGGCTGTCGCGTAGCGCGAAGGGTTCTTGGAGGCCTGTCGCGTAGCGCGACAGGGTTAGTTTTTCAGAATTTCGACTTTTATGTTTTTGAGACGGCTGGAGGTGAGAATATTCGATTTTTGGACGATCAGAGACGACTTGGGAGGCGACTAGGAGCAAGGATACAAGATTGGAGTCGAGTTTGACCATCGGGAAGCCCTAAACGAGTGATTCGAAGGGTGTAACGTGATCGGTTCTTCTTTCTTTCTTGTTATTCTCTTTTACTGATGTTTGAGATGAGTTTAAACATTGATTATTACTGTTTACTTAGTATGATTCGTGGCTAAACATTCTAGACCACCTAGGGTTTTATGAATATGCATGTTTGATATTGATAACGATTGATTGTGGAACAAGTTTGGATTTTTAATGGTTTAACGATTTGGTTTAAATTCTTGGATGTGGATGAATGTTTATGATGTTTGTGATTGAGTTGTTGTTTCCTCATATGCTTTGGCGAATGTCTTTCGTGTAATAGGCATGTGCTAGGTCATTTACTTGGTGTTTATGATTTGTGGATGTATTACTGGACGTAGTAATTCATAGGAACAATAATTAGCTCACAAAGGAATTAAATGTTTAACCAAATTCAATAGCCGTGAGGTGAGAGTTTGTTAGTGTATCTTGTGTGTTTAAGAACTAGTTAAGGTTTTTGTGAAAAGACCAAGATTAGGTAACTTGAACATAGTCTAGTATGCTAAATCCAAGATGAATTTCCATATTATCCAGTGCAATTAATGTATTGAGACTATCCTTTCCGTGAGGTAGATAGTTTTAGGATATACCATTGATGGGTTGGTTAACTTGTGAGAGTGATTATCCTAAACCGGTATTTAAAATACTTGTAAACATTGTAGTTGAAATCTTTAAGAATGGTTAAAGAATCTCTAATCTGTTGATAAGGTAATATTCAAAGATCCCGGTTCCATAATAAGTTCCATAATCAATCTAAATATTTCAAACATGTATAAAGTAAACCCTAGGTAGTCTTTTCATCATTATTAAATTCTAGTTGAACTTTCTCGTTTGAGCTTTGATCTGTTTTCAGAATCTTATTAGTTTCAGTTTAAATAGTTAATTATAAAACCCCCCTTTTTAAAACAATCATTTCAATTCAAGTCTTTTGTGTAGATAAGTCCTAGATTTTATTTTGCACTTTCTATAGGAGTCTGTGGGTTCGATATCCGGACTTGCTTTTCTGTACTATTTCTCGATAGGTTCACTTGCCTGTTAGTAGTTTAGTTTAGGGAGTCTAGAATATTACTTAGTGTCTAGGTTAGTTTTGATTTTTGTTAAGTTTTAATTGAACTACTTTGCACACATCAAGTTTTTGGCGCCGTTGCCGGGGACTTCTTAGTCGATTGTGCAGTCTAGTCTTGAGTCTTATTTGTGCATATTTGTTTTAGTTTTAGTTTTACTTTATTTAATTTTCTTTCTTTTAATTTATTTTTAATTGTTTGTAGGTTTGGTAGTGTATGCCACACCTACGTTCACACGGACCGCCACCTGAGCTTTCTTTGCCTTTAAGGAGCGATTCGCGGGACTTCTCTGAGGGTTCTACGAGCGAGGTAAGTGCTTCTACTCCAGTTTCTGCAGATTTTTCTGAGCACACACCACCATCTTTTTCTAGTTCTTCCACCCATTCTAGTCCACGTTTGCACTTTATTCCACCTATGGCTGAGCGTCGCACGGTTCACCAGCAGGCCACTGCTGGATTCACGGGACTTAATAATCCCATCACTGTGCCAAATATAACGAATGAAAATTCGTGGCAGATTCTTTCGTACATAATGACGGCTATTAACAACACTCAGTTTAATGGCCGGGATGATGAGGATGCACCAGCCCATATAGCTCGCCTCACTCGCATCTGTGGTACCTTCAATCTTCAAGGTGCCACTGAAGATGCCATTTTCTTGCAGCTATTTCCTTTTTCTCTTGCGGGTCGGGCAGCCACTTGGCTTGATTCGCATGCACCCGGATCTTTCACTACTTGGGGCAGTCTTAGGGATGCGTTCCTTAAGAAATACTTTCCACCTGCCAAGGCAGCTCGCCTTCCTGATGAGATCCACTCTTTTCGTATGGCACCCGATGAGCCATATTATCTTGCTTGGGAGAGATTCCAGAATTTGCTTAGCAGATGCTCCCAGCATGGTCTCTCTGATTGGGCCCTTGTAGAGAAATTCTACAATGGTCTAACTTATGAGACCCGGGCTCGTTTTGACACTTCTGCGGGTGGTCATCTTATGGGAAAGAGAGATGTTGCTGAGTGAACTGATATGTTTGAGAGCTTTGCTCAGGCTGAGTATGAGCAGAGGTCTGCTAATAGGAATTCAAATCCTATTTCTAGTTCTTCCTCTTCCACTAGAGGAGTTCACCACGTTAATGTGGATACTAGTGTGGCAGCTGCTCTCGAGGCTTTGTCGAGGGATGTGAAGGAGTTGAAGATGAAGGTGGATAGGTGTGAGATTTGTAGGGGTGGCCATGCCACATCTGAGTGTTTGTGGTCAACCAGGAGCAAGTTGACTATCTTGGGGGTCAAGGTAGGGGTAACACGAACCCTTTCAATAATTCCTACAATCAAAATTGGAGGAACCACCCAAATTTTAATTGGCGCTCTTCCGGTCATCCCCCTGGTATCCAATCTGGGTCTTCTCATAACCAGGGGCAGGGTCATTCTTTGGTTAGTCATCCGAGTCATACACCGGGGGCGGGTAGCAGTAGTAGTGGTGGTAGTTCTGGGGGTAGCATGAGCAAGATTGAGGAGTTATTGACCCAGTTGGTTGTGAAGGATGCTAATACTCAGAAAACCCTTGCTGAGCATGACATTCTTTTGAAAAACCAACAATCTGCTTTTCTTGATCTTCAAAGATCTGTTGGTGATATTGCTAAGCGTTTGGATGAGAGGCCCCAAGGCCAATTTTCGGGCAGCACTCAGCCTAATCCAAATGCCCATGTGAAAGCAGTGACTACTAGGAGTGGTCGAGGGGGTGTGAGTGTAGAACCACCGGTTGAGGTAGATGATGAGGAACCGGTGGATGAGGAGATTGAGATGGAGACTCCTGGGGGGGTACACATGAGGCAAGTCCCAGCAAGTACCGTACCGACCAGTGAGTCTCCCGTAGTGGTCCCGGTTGAGAAGAAACCGGTTGAGGTTTGGCCGAGTCCTAAGATTGATCATTCACGACTTCCTTACCCTGCTCGCTTAGCTCACCAAAAGCATACTAAGGAGTATGGTCATTTTCTTGACATGTTCAAACAGTTGAAGATCAATCTTCCTTTTATCGAGGCTCTTCAGCATATGCCCAAGTATGCCAAATTTCTTAAGGATTTGTTGAAGAGAAAGGAGAGGTTAGGGGAACTTTCTAATGTTCCATTGAGTGGGGGATGTTCTGCGGTGATTCTGAACAAGCTACCGGAGAAATTGACAGATCCTGGGATCTTTACGATCCCATGTTTGTTTGGTAGTGACACTCAGAGGCACGCGTTGGCAGATTCAGGTGCTAGCATAAATTTGATGCCCTATTCGTTATATGAAAAGCTAGCACTTGGTGAACTTATGCCTACGCGCATGACATTGTCCCTTGCTGACTGAACGATCAAGTGTCCACGGGGTATTGCTGAGAACTTATTGGTGAAGGTGGACAAATTTGTATTCCCCATGGACTTTGTGATTCTTGATATGGAGGCCGATGAGAGTGTGCCTATCATTCTAGGCCGTCCTTTCTTGAGGACCGCTAAGGCTGTCATTGATGTGTTTGATGGGAAGCTCACTCTTAGAGTTGATGGGTTTGACCCGACTAATTTGTCGGGTAGTGAGGGCTGTCGCGTAGCGCGAAGGGTTCTTGGAGGCCTGTCGCGTAGCGCGACAGGGTTAGTTTTTCAGAATTTCGACTTTTATGTTTTTGAAACGGCTGGAGGCGAGGATATTCGATTTTTGGACGATCAGAGACGACTTGGGAGGCGACTAGGAGCAAGGATACAAGATTGGAGTCGAGTTTGACCATCGGGAAGCCCTAAACGAGTGATCCGAAGGGTGTAACGTGATCGGTTCTTCTTTCTTTCTTTCTTGTTATTCTCTTTTACTGATGTTTGAGATGAGTTTAAACATTGATTATTACTGTTTACTTAGTATGATTCGTGGCTAAACATTCTAGACCACCTAGGGTTTTATGAATATGCATGTTTGATATTGATAACGATTGATTGTGGAACAAGTTTGGATTTTTAATGGTTTAACGATTTGGTTTGAATTCTTGGATGTGGATGAATGTTTATGATGTTTGTGATTGAGTTGTTGTTTCCTCATATGCTTTGGCGAATGTCTTTCGTGTAATAGGCATGTTCTAGGTCATTTACTTGGTGTTTATGATTTGTGGATGTATTACTAGACGTAGTAATTCATAGGAACAATAATTAGCTCACAAAAGAATTAAATGTTTAACCAAATTCAATAGCCGTGAGGTGAGAGTTTGTTAGTGTATCTTGTGTGTTTAAGAACTAGTTAAGGTCTTTGTGAAAAGACCAAGATTATGTAACTTGAACATAGTCTAGTATGCTAAATCCAAGATGAATTTCCATATTATCCCGTGCAATTAATGTATTGAGACTATCCTTTCCGTGAGGTAGATAGTTTTAGGATATACCATTGATAGGTTGGTTAACTTGTGAGAGTGATTACCCTAAACCGGTATTTAAAATACTTGTAAACATTGTAGTTGAAATCTTTAAGAATGGTTAAAGAATCTCTAATCTGTTGATAAGTTAATATTCAAAGATCCCGGTTCCATAATAAGTTCCATAATCAATCTAAATATTTCAAACATGTATAAAGTAAACCCTAGGTAGTCTTTTCATCATTATTAAATTCTAGTTGAACTTTCTCGTTTGAGCTTTGATCTGTTTTCAGAATCTTATTAGTTTCAGTTTAATTAGTTAATTATAAAACCCCCCTTTTTAAAACAATTATTTCAATTCAAGTCTTTTGTGTAGATAAGTCCTAGATTTTATTTTGCACTTTCTATAGGAGTCTGTGGGTTCGATATCCGGACTTGCTTTTCTGTACTATTTCTCGATAGGTTCACTTGCCTGTTAGTAGTTTAGTTTAGGGAGTCTAGAATATTACTTAGTGTCTAGGTTAGTTTTGATTTTTGTTAAGTTTTAATTGAACTACTTTGCACACATCAATGACTATTCTCAGATAGATCCTGATGACATGGAAAGGATTGACATTATGTGGGCTTTGGCAAGTGCTGTGAGGAGAGCTAAGGAGTTCGTGAAGAGAACTGGCAAAGACATAATTTAAACAAGGAGTCTAAGTTTGGATTTGATATGGCATCAGTGACATGCTACAACTGTGGAGAGAAAGGTCATTTTGCTAGACAGTGCAAGCAACCGAAGAAAGCCGGAAACAAGAACCCATTTCAGCATCAGAAGTCTTCTACTGCAAATCCAGAAAGGAGATTGGTTCCCATTGATTCTCCTACTCAGGCTGGATCTTCTACTTCTGCAAGCAAAGCTTTAATGGTGCAACAAGATGAAGGGGTGAACTGGGATTTCAGATTCAATGCAGATCAAGGAGAACAAGACAAAGCCTGTGTTGCTGAGATTCAACTGGTTGAAGATCACAGTGAGGAAAGCACTTTGGGAGAAACAGAGATAAAGGATACTGAAGTATCAAGTTCAGAGTCGGATAGCATGACTGAATTCAGACATTCAAGAATCTGATGCTGAAATTGATGACTCTGCTACTCAGTTTGCTTTGATGGTAAACTCTTCTGCTTCATCAGAGTCCGAGCAGGTATACACTGATTGTTCATCTTCACATTCTGAGTGTTTTAACTATGTTGACCTTAGAAGTAAGGTCCTTGCTTATCAAAAGCATAATAGTGATTTGATGAACGATCTCGACTTGTGCATTGAGGCTAACAAAGTTTTAAAATATAATGAAATAGATTTTCAAGCTAAAATTGATCTTTTAAATAGACAATTGCATGATGCCGAGATCGCAGTGCTGAATAAGCAAGATGCTATCACTTCTTATCTCAATACTATCAATGAGATTAAAAAGAAGTTAGCTATAGTCGAGTGTGACTATGAGACCTTAGGACAGAAGCTCAAGAGCTATGAGAGCTCATCTTATATTATTGAGCACATGATCAGTAGGGGTACTGATCAACAGGGTAAGGGAAAAGGTAACTATAAAAATTGTCCTCCACCTATCCTCAACACCTTTGTTAATACACCAAGTGACAAAGATGTTAAGGATTTTCAAGTCACTATTCCATTAGTAATAGATCCAACTGGACTATTTACTAATGAGGATTCCTCAAAGTCTGAGGAATCTCGTGTGGATGGACTTGTTGAGGATTGGGTCTCAGATTCTGAGAATGAATCAGATGATTCATCTAAGTATGTTACTACTCAGAATCTAGTTCCTGCTGTCATGAAAGGTGACCCAATCTCAAATTCAAAGATTTACAAAGAATTACGCTTTGTAAAAGCTTCTCAAGAGTTTGAAGCAAAATGTGTGACCAAGTCTGCTTTTGTTGGTAACAAAGGGACAAAAGGGTTGGGTTTTAATCAAGACAAGCTAAAAACAAATGTTTTTAAATCACATAAACAGTCTTTCTCTGATTTAAAACATTTTCATAAAAAGGTGAAAAAGTTTGTTTTGAGTGTGGTGAACCTGGGCACATTGTTAGATTTTTCCCTCATTTGATCAGGCCAAAGGTCGTGCCATTCAGAAAACTGAATTCAGTTTTAACTAATCCTGTAAAATCTGTAACAAGGCCTGTTCAAACAAAACCCAAACAACAAGTTCAGATTAAATCTTCAAACAAGGGTAAAGGGAAATTGGAAAATTTGGATGTTCCAATTGTGCTTAATGTTAACCAAGCAAAATCATCATCCATTTATCTGAAAAACTCTTTTGATAAAAATTCAACCTGGAAAGTTAAATCATCTGAGAGTTCAGTTCCACCTATCTCAGACAAAGCGCTTCCAGATGGTAAATGGATTGATGTATGGATCCGAGACTCACTGGGTCAACCCAAGACTGTAAAGGCTTGGGTTCCCAAAGTGAACTGACTGTCACATCTTTGTGCAGGTTGCCCCAAAAGCTGGAGTTAACAACAATTGGATCGTTGATAGTGGGGCTTCCAGGCACATGACTGGTGATATCTCTTTACTCACCAATGTGAATGCAGTTCGCGGTGGATATGTAGCTTTTGCCGGTGACAAAGGCGGATTCATTACGGGAGAGGGAATTCTGACAAATGGGCAAGTTTCATTTGATAAAGTCAGATATGTTAAGCAGTTGGAAAACAATCTTCTCTCAGTTTCACAAATCTGTGACAAAGAGTACAAAGTGCTATTTGATGATTCCAAATGCTACATTCTAAAGCAAGGTGTTAAGATTCCTGAAGATTGGATTTTGATGTCTGCCCCCAGGAAGCACGACTTGTACGTACTCAATATGGCCACAGCTTCAACTACATCCTCCACAGCTTCATGTTTTATGTCAAAGGCAACAGAAAAAGATTCAATTCTTTGGCATAAGAGGATGGGTCATTTGAGTCTACGCAAGATGAACCACTTGGTACACAACAATCTGGTTGAGGGGATCTATCTGAAGAATTTCAAGCTTTCTGATGTCTGTGTATCTTGCAAGAAAGGCAAGCAAGTCAAGGAGTCTCACAAACTAAAAAAATTTCATTCAATCAATGTTCCTCTTGAGCTTCTCCATATGGATCTATTCGGTCCTGTAAATCGCAAAAGTATTGCTGGAGATCAATACTGTCTTGTCATCACTGATGAGTATTCCAGATATTCTTGGGTTTTCTTTTTAAAGGAGAAATCTGAAACGTTTGAGTGCATTCAAGTGTTGGTTACCAAACTTGAATCACTTTATAAGCTCAAGATTCGTCAGCTTCGAACAGATAATGGAACGGAGTTCAAAAATCACAACATGGAGAATTTTTGTAATGCACGGGGGATTGTGCAACAGTTTAGTGCTCCATATGTTCCTCAAATGAACGGTGTTGCTGAACGTAAAAACAGGACATTGATTGAGGCTGCTAGGACCATGCTTGCTGATTCATCACTTCCGGTTCAGTTCTGGAATGAAGCTGTAGCAAACGCTTGCTATACATTGAACCGGGTCCTCATTGTGAAAAGACATGGGAAGACTTGCTTTGAACTGCTCCATAACAGAAAACCAAATCTTAAGTATCTTGAACCATTTGGTGCACCATGCACGATGCTTAAAAAACACGAGCAGGGCAAGTTCAATGAAAAGGTGGAAGAAGGGTACTTTCTTGGGTATAACACTCCAAATAAAAGAGTTTACAACACATCAACACATAATGTGGAGGAGTGGTACCATGTTGATGTTCAGAAATATTCTATGCCCCACCTGGAAAAGGCCCAGATTGGATGTTTGATTATTCTGGTCTTTTTGATTCTTTCAACATGCCTCCCATGTATTCAGATGAAGATGTTGCAGTTCAGATGCTATATGATGTACAAAATGCACCTGAAGAACCAAAGCAACCTTCATCTGTTTCAACTCCTACAGCACAGACACATGATGATAGCTCAGACACAGACGACAACTCAGTTCCTCCTGTTGCCCCTGATCCTGCTGTTGACCATCTTGTACCAGGACTTGAGGATTTGAATCTGAATAATCTTGATCCACAGGTTGAAGTTCCCGCTCATCCTGTTGGACGAATTAATCGGATTCATCCTCAAGAAATATTATTGGAAGTCCTTTGGATGGGGTCAAGACAAGAAATCAGCTTTCGTCAGGAGGACTTGCAGACATTCTGGACTTTGCAGATGTAAGCTTTTGTGCTCATTCCTGCTTTATCTCCCAAGTTGAGCCACGTACAGTCACTGAAGCTTTAAAAGAAGAATCTTGGGTGGATGCCATGCAAGAAGAACTCTTGCAATTCAAAAAGTTAGGTGTTTGGCAATTGGTAGACAAACCCAAAGGTGCAAAAGTGATTGGTACTAGATGGGTTCTTCGGTGTAAGAAAGATGATCACGGGATCATAGTGCGAAACAAAGCACGTCTGGTTGTTCAGGGATTCAGACAGATCGAAGGTTTGGACTATAATGAAGTATTTGCACCCGTTGCTCGTCTTGAAGCCATTCGTATCTTCTTGGCTTATGCATCCTTCAAAAGGTTCAAAGTTTATCACATGGATGTAAAAAGTGCATTTCTTCATGGTGTGATAAATGAAACAGTGTATGTAAGTCAACCTCCCAGGTTCGAGGTTCCATTGCATAGAGACCAAGTTTACAAGCTAGACAAGGCCTTATATGGATTGCATCAAGCGCCGCGAGCCTGGTATGAAACATTGTCTACTCACCTTCTGAACAACGGGTTCAGAAGAGGTGTCATTGACTGTACACTGTTCATTCGAGAAAAGGATGGTGACTTACTCTTGGTGCAAGTATATGTGGACGACATCATCTTCGGTTCAACAAATGATAATCTGTGCAAAGATTTTGAAAAGGTTATGAAAGAAAAGTTCGAAATGAGCTCAATGGGAGAGATGAAATTTTTTCGGGGATTACAAGTAGATCAGTCTGAGGCAGGAATCTTCATTCATCAAACCAAATATGTTGGGGATATACTGAGCTGGTTCAGTATGTCTGATGCAAAGCCTGCTGGTACCCCACTGGCTGTCAATCACGGGATTACTCCAGATGAAAAGGGGGAGTTAATTGATGCTACTTTGTACCGAGGAATGATTGGGTCTCTTATGTATCTTACTGCTTCTCGGCCAGACATCATGTTCGCCACATGCTTGTGTGCACGGTATCAATCAAAACCAAGAGTCTCCCATCTCATTGCTGTCAAGAGGATTATGCGTTATCTGAAGGGTACACCGGATCTTGGATTATGGTACCCTAATGATGGTAACTTTGCGCTTACTGCATACAGTGACTCTGATTATGGTGGCTGCAAAAGAGACTTCAAGTCAACATCTGTGGGATGTCAGTTCTTTGGAACCCGATTAGTTACCTGGCAGTGCAAGAAGCAGACGTCGGTGTCTACTTCAACCTGTGAAGCTGAATACATTGCTGCTGCTAGTTGCTGTTCTCAAATCATCTAGATACAACAGCAACTCAGGGACTATGGGTTACATTTTTCTAACACTCCTATATATGTTGATAATACTGCTGCCATAGCTGTCACTAAGAATCCTGTTCAGCACTCCAAAACAAAACACATCGACATTAAATATCACTTCATACGTGATTGTTTTGAAAAGAAATTAATCGATGTAGTTAAAATTCACACCGAACACCAGAAAGCCGATCTTTTCACAAAAGCTTTTGATAAACCCAGATTTCTATATCTGTTATCGGCTAATGGTGTTTTCCAAAAGGATGAAGTCCTATCTTCATCTGAATCTAACAAATGATCATCGCCTTTCTTAGATAGTTTTTGTTTTGTCTATTTAATTTTATTTTAGTTTTCTTGTCTAGTTTCTTCTATTCATCAAAAACTCAAAAAGATTTTCTGTTTTTTAGGTTTTTAGGGGGAGATATATGTAAACTGAAAAACCAAAAACATTTGAAAAATTGAAAATACAAAAACAATAGAAAAATTAAAAATTGAGATGGTACTCTTTATAAAGTAATACATTAATCTATCATGTCATAGAAGCAGAGGTGAATGTATAAGCATTAAACACAAGAAAATTGTGATGGGATGTACTGATAGGCCGACTCTACAAGATGAATAAACACTCTGTGATATCTTAGACAGTCTAATTAGTGGGATCAGTTTTGTTAAACCATTTAAGTGAGAAATAGTTTTTGACTCAAATCAAGCATACACCGGTCATCATGGAATCAAATGAGGTTTCAAACAAAAACAAAAATAAAAGCAAGCTGGTATTAAGCTTGAAGAAAAAGAAAAACAAGCTGGTATTAAGCTCGAAGAAAAAGAAAAACAAGCTGGTATTAAGCTTGAAGAAAACCTAACGCAAGATGGTATTAAGCTTGAGAAATACTTGAACAAATTAAGTTCGATTCCATACACGTGCCATATTGCTGGGACGAACCTAGCTGAAGCCGTACATTTGGATAGAACAAGAAAATTACAAAAAGATAATAAATTTTGAAATCTTATTGAATTTATGATGACTGGTATTAAGATATGCAGAAATGAGTTTTAAGCTGATTTTGATCTTTAATGGTGAAATGAAATGGGGAACTCGATCTGAAAATATGAGTGATCATAAAGTTTGTTTAGTAGTTGAGTACTTGAACAAATTAAGTTCGATTCCATACACGTGCCATATTGCTGGGACGAACCTAGCTGAAGCCGTACATTTGGATAGAACAAGAAAATTACAAAAAGATAATAAATTTTGAAATCTTATTGAATTTATGATGACTGGTATTAAGATATGCAGAATTGAGTTTTAAGCTGATTTTGATCTTTAATGGTGAAATGAAATGGGGAACTCGATCTGAAAATATGAGTGATCATAAAGTTTGTTTAGTAGTTGAGTATTGTTTGGTTTAAAATTGGACAAATATATCAGTAATCGCATCATAATAAACTTGTGTTTGAAGTGAAGCATTCAATGAAGATGATGTGATGTGATTAGAGATATGTGTTATTTTATCAGTGGATCTCTCACAAAAATATGTGTTTATTTGTCTTTAGTTACTATTTGTACAGTCGTAATTGTTGTTTCAGAAAAATACAAAAAGATTTTCTATTTTCAATTTTGTTTTAAAGATGATCATTTGTAGAGTCAGATGTCTGTCACATCTGAATCAATCCTGAACCAACCAGACATATCTTCATAATTGTCACAAGCTTGATGTTCAAAATGTTAAATATTGAAAAAGTTTGTGTTTTGGGTGTTAAAAGATCCCATTCGCCCGAATGAGGTGTACCGAATCAATCAGACCAAGTATCTCTCATTCGGCGAATGAGTTGTGTCGAATGTCTCATTCGACATTCACATTCGGCGAATGTGTAGTAACAAATGTCTCATTCGTCAATTTCATTCGGCGAATGGGTTTGAATTTCATCCGACCTTTCGCCTATCTCATTCGGCGAATGAGCAAGACTATTTATATAGTCTGTCGGCCGAATGAAACACATTCGACCAAATTTCTTCTTTCGCCCTAACTGTGTGTTTCTTTCGCCTGACACCTATTTTTACTCATTCGAGCGTTGTCTAGTGTTTGATCTTCACCCTGCTTCTGATATTCATATTCTATTACATTTCAGGTACTTGGGGAACAAAAATCATTGATTTCCAACCGTGAAATCATCTTATTCAGATCATAGTTTTGTGTTTTAGGGTTTCTTGGATCGCCTTTGAAATAAATGGTCAAAACGGACTTAAACTGAACTTTGCCATGTTTTAAACTTGTTAGTCGGAGGTTTCTGAGTGTGTATTTACATGTTTTGTGGACTAATTTGATCATCGTATTGATAAGGGTTTGAAATTTCAAATCCAGCCGAATGACGCCATTCGGCGAATGTGTTCCATTCGTCAAATGTAGTTCATTCGACGAATGACTCATTCGGCGAATGTGTTCATTCGCCAGTTTATCTGTCATTCGGCAAATTAGTCTGAAATGTTTCTAAGTTCTGATTTTTATCTGAATTCAACTTTTGAAGTTATCTGAATGGTTCTAACATGTTCTTATATGTTCTTTTTCAGAATGGCCAGATACAAATCGGTGACGAAGAACAACATCTGCGCACACTTAGATCATACCACTCCGAACACCAAGCACTACACTGAGATTATTACCTTTCTCAGGCATTCGAGGATCTTTACAGCCATCTCCACAATACATGTGCCATATCAGTCGCATCAACAGGATTTCTGGGCTTCGGCTGATATCGATTGTGAGGCTGAACCTCCTGTGATTAGAGGGAAGGTTCTTGGGCATGATGTGGTGATTTCAGCAGAACACATCAGGAGGGTCTGTGGATTTCAGGATTCTCCGGATCAGCCTTATATGTTAGATCGATACTTGGTCCGTGGATGCTTTATGCGGTGCAAGTATGAAGGAGATCCCGGAGCTGGGATTCTCAACAAAGCGTACATGTCACCTCAGTTCAAGTATCTTGCGCATGTGCTGATTCATTGTTTAGGATCCAGGAGAGGTGGATTTGATGACATGCGAGAGACAATTCAGTGTGCTTTCGTAGCCCTGGTGCTGAACAGACCATTCAACTTCTCTGAGATGGTCTTCACTCACATGAAGGAGAATGTCACTTTGAAGGGAGAGAAGAAGTTTTTGATGTACCCAAGATTTATGCAACAGTTGATTGATGCCCAGTTGCCTGATCTACCGAAGATTGATGCTGACATCATCAAGCTGGAGCACATGAAAGACCTCACCCTCAACTGGGTGATGTCATACAGAGGCAAAGAGAGGAAACCAGCTTCTAAATCTTTATTTGGACATCTCTCTAGGCCATATTATCGAGCTCCTGCTGGTCGGAGATGGAGACATGACGAGTTTGAGTCTGATGTTGAGGATATTGTTGTGCCAGATGATGGAGGAGATGATGATGGTGGAGCTGATAATGTTGAGGGTGATGTTGGTGTTGGTGCAAGTGGTAGTGGTGCTGGTGGTGCTGATGATGTTGTTGTTGGTGGTGGTGCTAGCTCAGAAGGTGTGAGCATGATGACTGTAGGCACAGTTGCTATGACTTCTGATGCAGGTGTTAGCACCTCCTTGGCTGCAGAGGAGGAAGTCGATATTGATTCACTGATGGAGTTAGATTTTCTGATTACTTCTACCTCCACAGTGACTGCTCCTCTTGATGCTACAGTCCGTCATTCTGCAGAAGGTGATGTTGAGTCTGAGGACTCAAGTGAAGATGAAGGAGAAGCTTGTGATGGTGATGATGAAAGTTCTGATTCTGAAGAGACTCATGATGATTAGTTTGAGAAAGTGATGATAGGAGGAACAATGGTGATGAGGAAGAGAAAGAGGAGTGAAGAAGAGATGGAGGAGATTACTGATCCTTCATTTGTTCCAGAGTTTGGTTTATCTCCTCCACCTCGGTCTTCTGCACCTGTTACTGTGGTTACATCTCCTACTACTTCTCAGCCTACATCTTCCAGGGCAGGGAGAGGGAAGAGATCGAGGTTCTCATTCCAGAGAAGGTCAGAACTGACAACGGCTGCTACAACTACTGTTACATCAGTAGCAGCTGTTTCAGTTTCGTCACTGAACAGGTCAAGGGCAACTCATGTTCGTGCTACTATTGCCCCTCTGACCACTTTGGTGACTCAGGCACCCATATTTACAGCTGCTTCCTCTGGTCCCTCCATCTCACGTGCTGATTTGTCTATACCTACTGTGTCAGTTGTTGATCAGCTGAGCACACTGAACAGTATGGTACTTAGATTAATGGAGAGGAGTATGGAACAAGAGAGGAAGAACAGGGAGCAAGAGCTGGTCATTGCTCAGCTCACAAAGAGATTGGAAGAGTAGGATACTCTGCTTTTACAGGCCGCAGATCAGAGAGCTGATCTAAGGTCCAGGTCTGCTCAACAGGAGCAACAGCTGCTGAAGTACATAGATGAACATCATCAGCTTGCCTTGACAGTCACTGACTTCAGTGATAGGATACTTACCTTAGAGACTGAGAATGCTAGACTAGCAGATCAGTTAGACAGTCTCAAGGATAGTACTCCTCGGATAGAAGGCTCTGCTGCTCGTTCCGATGATTCAGACAAGGAAGATGATGAAGAAGAAGAAGAAGAAGAAGAGTCTGAGGAGGAACAAGTTGATTATGAAGACTCAGACAAAGATGATGAGTCTGACGATGATGATGACGATAAGGACGGATCTGGGAGTGGGTCTTCTGATTCATCGAGTACTGATGATGATGATGACAATGATGATCAAATCCCTACCACATCTTAGATTCGGTCCAAGAAGGCAAATGACAAGAAGGCTCAGGCTCCTCCTCCTTCGTCTCCTTCAAAGACAGCTGATCCTGAAGCTACTGAGGAAGTAGAAGCTGTGCCGTTGAGACGTCAGTTAGACGAGACTCTTACCATGATTTTGGATGCTCAAGGAATCATACAACACTCAGTCAGCTATGACAAGGAGGAGGGAGAAATCATTCACTGCCTAACAAAGGAACAAATTGCTGAGCTTTTCAGGTTAAATCCTGATGAGGTGATCACTGATGATACCTCTGTTCCTATTGTTGATGAGCCAGAGCCAGAACTCTTTGATGATATTGATAAAGTTATTTTGGAGGATATCACGGACGAGGAATATCCTAAGTACACATCAGCTGAGGATGAGTTGCCTACATTTACTGAACCATTTGATCAAGAAACAGAGGATCTTCTGGTCAGATATTTGGAAGAACAAGTTGAAGCCAGCAAGTCCGAAGCCGATGAACAGAGAAAAAGAAAAGAAGAGTGGGAGGCTTACTAGGGGGCCTTAAAGAAACAGAGCACCGAGAAAATGCCAGCAACACACAAGAAAGTCTACAGAACCAAAGGCTACAAGGCTAGAGGTCAAATCTTGAGCTGGGCATACTTTCACGACCTTGGATGCTATGCAGTGAAAAGAGAAAGAGGGATAGATTACTTTAAACATCCTCATGACTTTAAGACGTTGCCAGGCTTCGAAGTAAATCAATTAGCTCGTTTGAAGTTGCTATACAGTGAAGATTCAGGAATGTCTGCCTGGTTCTTTAGGCAAATCCAGTATGAGTACAAAAAGAGATGGGTGAACTTTCAGCCCCAACAGCCTGAACGTTATTATTTGCCAGAGATTGATGGAGACACCTGGAAGCATAAGGTTATCCTGATGTGGCTTCCTCCTAAAGTTTTGAAGAAGATTCCTTTACGGAAAATGCGACAAGACTTTATGGATGGCTTCAGATGGTGGTATTATGATGGGCGTACTGGCGAGGCTGTGATTGTTTTGTGCAAGGACAAGCAGTGGGAGACTGTGAGGATATTTGAGCCTATGTGGTTGACCAATCTATCTCACAAAGATGTCCAAGCTCTGTTTAGGCACCAGATTTTTTTTGATGTTCAAGACATGGTGCAAGCATTGCAGTTTATGAGAGTGATCCGTCTCTGCAGCATTTTCAAGATCCATGCTGGAGCTGACTGGAAAGCTATCTCGGCAAAGTATTTCAAGAAAGACACTTCCACAAGCTGAACTAGGTCCAAGGGGGAGTTTGTAGATGCACTTATTGTCCCTAGTTCTATTTTGTAATATTCATCTTGTAAAATTCAAGTTATAAATGGAAGTTGTCTTTTTATATTGTTATTAATGTTTATGTTTTAATTATTTGATTATATGATTGGGTGATTTGGTTTATTGTTTAATTGAGTATGAGTATTGCTCATTCGGCCGAATGACTCTAGAGTATGAAGTCATTCAGCGAATGAGAATAGAGTATGTCTATATTCGGCGAATGAGTCATTCGCCGAATGACTCATTCGACTGAATTACCTATTCGACAGGAGTCATTCGCCGAATGAGTTGTTTCGGCCTCTCATTCGTCCGAATGACAACTGCTTATAAATACAAGTTCAAAATCATTTCAACCCTAACTTCTAAGAAACCTCATTCGTCCTAAAGCACTCAAGTGTCAAACCCTTGGAGATTTGAGCGTTTCTCGCTGTCCAACTTCGATTCTTTGCTCGTGGTGTTCGATCTTCACTCAAACGTTCTTCTCTTACCTTCGTATCACCACGGTTGCTGTCGTTTTCGATTGGAAAACCCTAGAATAGGATTCCGCACTATTCTAGTGGCTGTTGAGCAGATTTCTATTGATTTCGTGTTGTTTTCGAGATCATTCTTGGTCCTACAATTTATATGCACAGATCCATAAGTTAATGTAACTAACAGAGTTGTGACCCGTAAGAGTTACACCTTGGGCAATGAACATTTAATCCACTTAATATAATTAAGTGGTAATCAAGAACTAATTAATAATTTATAATTGTTATAAATTATATAAGTTTAATTACTTATTTTAATTAAACTATTGTGTTGGACCTAAACCAACCCAATTGGGATTTAGGGCCCGTAAGTAACTAAAATATAATTAAAGGAGATTAGAAATGGGAAATCTCTTATTCCTCTTAATCTCGTCTGCCGCACCGGAAAAGAAAGTGAGGAACAATTTTTTTCTTTCTTGATATAATTGTTGCCGTCAAAAGAAAAAATAGGGAGCCAGATTATTCGATCAAAAGGAAAAATAATTTTGTTCTTTGGTTGAGCCAGATTATTCGATCAAAAGGAAAATAGAGAATTATTTTTTTGTTTTCCGTCGCATATTCTAAGCATGGTTAGGTCCAGTGATGATTCAGGCCCATATAATGCCCATTCTATGTAACTTAAGCTCAAATAAATTAACAGACTTTGTTTAACAAGTCATTACGTAATTTATTAGTGACTGTAAAAGAATACGAACTACTTACCGATTAATACATCAGATAATCCGTTATCAACGTAAATGCGAGTACACGAAAACAATAAAATTGCGTTAAACTAGTGTTAATAGTTTAAATGTACTGATGCGCGAACTGAAGTAAATGTATCTAATAAATATTCATTTATGAATATTAATAATATTTGAAACATAAAAATGACATTCGAGATGCAAAAACGTTTAAACAGCTAAGAGCGTCAAATACGCGACGTTAACTCGTAATGAGTAGTTTATTCACCAAATCTAATCGGAGAATGTTTATGACTCTCTTGATTATTATTTTTCAAGAAATAATGATTTATGATGATGAACATGTCATACCCCGACCGACAGCAAAATACGTTAGGGTGCGATTTGTAATTGCTCAAAAGCTCATGGTTATATGTTAAAGTTTAAGGATTTATACATCCATATTAAATCAAATGCAAACATTCATTAATTCAACCAAATCAAAATATTGAATTACAAACATCCAAATTTAAATACATAGGAAATAAATAACATTGTTATAAATTTAGCTAGGTCCTCTAAACCTACAATAAGTCTTCAACATTGTCCTTACATATGTAAAATAAAGGTCAACTATTTGCATAGTTAGTGAGCAATTTAAAAACAGTTTAATATAATACATATAAAAAGATGCAAAACTATTAAACTAAATAGAACAAGATCTAAAGCATATGTAAGTTTCAAGTAGCACAAAGCAAGAATCCAAACAAGTGATATAACAAAGCTTAAATCAAGACTAGCTAGGTCTTTGACTTAAAAAATGTAAATCATAATGTTTATGTTTATGTTTATGTTTATGTTTGTATATATTTCACCTTTTTGACACAAGACATAAGTCAATGCGAAGAATGTAGCAACATTCTTAGACTACTATGTACTAGTATATGTTTGATGTATGAAACGTCTTCTTGTCACACCCCCACCTCTCGTCACCTAAGATGATGTTATTCGTGACTCTGATATGATTGCGGAAGCATAGTGGTGATGTCTCAGAGATGAGGTGTGACTTACTTGATCCGATATCATAGCACACAGATTAACTTAAAAGAAATACATTACAAGGATCGTCATTACAATTAACAGTACAGTTTACAAACTAGGTTTATTACATAACAACTTATTTAGTTACAAATTTATGAAGTGCGTCCTCACCCGGTGGTCACTGTCTTCCTGCAAAAGTTTTAAGTTAAAAAAAACGTCAGCACAAAGCTGGTGAGTCCGTAAGTTCATGTTCAACAATATGATATGTTATACAAGTTCTTAAAATATTCAGTTCAACAAAACCATGGGACCCATATCTAGTTCCTTTCGGACGTGACTTTACGATCTTCGAAGACATTACCTACTGGTAATCTGTTATGCGTCATTATCTTAATGCCTTTCACAACATTAAGAAGTTATAGTAAAACAGGTAACAAACATTCACAGCAAGGGGAGTTGCAAACTCTTAGCAAATGGGTTGACAGTCGATAGTACTATCATTGTTCCTTGTTCGGCCCCACACGGGTCCACTAGATACAGTTTAGTAATGAGGACTTTTAGGTTTTGTGATAGAGTTCCGGTTTACAACACAATCCCATGAAATCGTATAGATGCCAGTGACACATATCATATAGTTTTGAAGAGTTTCACAGTGCTACCCCGATGTTTATAAAAGATTAAAAAGAAAAGGGGTTGTATGAAACTCACCTGAAGTCTCAAGATAATAAGATCACTCGCAGACTAGTAATAATAGTGTAAGTCTGCATTAGTTTATGTTAAATAAGTTATTCATGTTCTGACTCACTGATTAGATCTTTCTGAACGTTCAATGTCAAAGACATTGCTTTGCAAGTCATCAAACCGATATTAAGTATTTAATTGGTTAATTTAGTGTTATATCATACAATGTATGATAATGTAGGAACCTACACTGAATTAGGTTCCTAATACATGATTGATGACTCACTTGATTAATCAGAATAATCTCGGATTAACCAAATAGTTAATGTTGTTGATTATAATACTGAAACGGTTTCTTAACGGATTAATGGCTTAGGAATGATCAATCCTTGTTATTGATTACCCAAATATCATGAAATATCACAATGTAGCATTAGAATAGGTTTAACAACCATGTTTAACATACTAATCTGACTGTTATCATAAACATCAGATAATCATTCCAATGAGTATGTTGATGGTTGTGATTAGTTTGAAACACTTGAATTTAACCTTGCATTTCAAAGATTAACCAAACTAATCACCTACATTGTCATAATCAAATGGTTTAAACCATTATAATCATGGGTATGATTTCATGCAAATCGGGCATTATAACAGATTTAAACAAGGATTTACCCGTTAAAACATCGTGTTCTTCGTTTATAATCAATCCTAGCCATCATCTAGGCAATAATCAACAACCCTAACTATACCATTACGTTCAAAAACAAGATCTAATCAACCATTATCAAGCTAGAAGGTTAAAACGAATCATTACCTAATCAGACGGAGTTTTAACCGTAGAACAATGATCAGAACTTGTAAACACGATCCCTGATGCGATCCGTGGACTCTGGCAGCTTCAAATTTGAGTTTGGATGATGAAAAACTCGTCTGGTGTGTGTTTTGTGCATATATGTTCGAGAGTTTGAAAAATGAAATAATTTGCATGCAATCTGATGAAGAAAGAAATCCATTGCACCGCCTCACCCGTCGCGTACCGCGACGAGGAGCCAAAAAGGGCTTTGCGTACCGTAAAGAAATCCGGAGAAATCAGATATTTTTCTACTATCGCGTTCCGCCGAGAACCCTCAACCAATCCTTAGCGTACCGCGACGAATCTAAAAGTTCAATACTTAGAAATTTTTCTTCGTTTTTCGATTCCGGACAATCCGTAACTCCGTTTTGTACACGATTTTCGCCCACGTTCATCATTTCTCGTGTACTATCAACCTGTAGTAATTTCAATCATCAAATCAACGTGGATTTCTAGAACGACCAAATGTGCTCATGTCATTGATGACGTAATTCTCAACTGCAATTGTCACACTTCTAACCTAATTCCCAGATATCAATTAGCACATAAGTTCGCATAGCATCTAAATCATGTCTACTAAGCTTAAGAGTTTGCATCATGTGTATGTTTTTGACTCTATGAATATGTTTTTTTTTTTCATAAGACATATGTAACATCCCAAAAAGTTACAAAATGTAAAAAGGGAATAAGAATTAACTCACTTGTGTCAAGTCTAGTCTTCTTCCAAATGTCTTTTGTGTTTGAGGAAAGAAAGCTGGCATTAATGCTTATGTGAAACATATGTCTTAGTCTAATGTTCAAGTGTTTCCTTAAATCTATGGCTTCTATGAAATCCTTAAAGTTCTAACATTAAATATATTTAACTAGGCTTTAGAATAATAGTTTTTGGGAATATTTAACTGTTAATAATAATTAAATATTCTCAATTGTGTATAATAAATATATTAGAATATTTTTAGTATTCCATTATTTATTATAAAAGTCTAACATGATAAATTTGTGCCCCAGTGATAATAGTTTAATTTGTTATGAGTTATTTATATAGAATAATTAATACTTTAGTTGTTTTAGAAAGGTTTTGATTTTTTTAAAATAACTCTATTGATGAAAAGGCTTTAACAAAATATTATCACCTTGTTTAAATTTTATAAAATTAATTTTCAGATAACTTTTATAAAGTCATAAGTTATATAAATTTATATTTGATTCAAAGATGTAATAGTTTGTATTCTCAAATTTTATCAACCGTATTTTAAAGTTCCATTGTTTGTTCATAAATTTGTATAACCAAAGATAAATATAAATGTGAATTTTTTCTAGAATATATTCTTTTAATATTTTTAATAATCAAAAAATACAAAAAACAAACAAATCATGTTTTTGGTTTTCAAAATAAATAAATTTTGATTTAAAACACATTATTTAGTATTATAATAATTAAAACAACTTTTGAAATAATATTAGAACTGTTAAGAAATGATGTTTTGGGTTTTAATAGTTTTTACATAAATTTTTAATTAAAAAGAATATCATTAAAAGCTTGAAAATAGTCAAAATGGGCATAAAAATAAACTGTTTACAGGCTACTGCAAGGCTCGAACACGTGCACCTGCAAACCCGGGGAAGGGTGCTACCGCTGGGCTGTGATGGGATCAATACTAAGGCTTTGCTTCATTAACTGTTATAATAAACCTTCTTGAATTCTCTTTCTCGATGCACCCTAATCTGGAACAAATCCCGATTCGTTGAATTCGTTGTTTGTGAGAGATCAAAAGCAAAGGGTGTCACACCCCGAGCCGGCGGGGTAGGATCGGGTTTCCCCGACAGGCGGAAGGTTCCCGGGGCGCGATATCGAGAATGATAATCGAAAGTGATCAGATTGTTTACATTGCACATGATATAAATGAGAAATGCTAAATGTAATAGAATTACAAAGTTAAATTACAGCAGTATCGTTTATAATTTAACAATGTAAATCTATTGTAAACATCAATAAAGGACTATCTTGTATTTACACAAGATATACAAAATAATTTGTATAATGATGTCTTCAAAAGTATGCAGGTCCAAGATACTAGTCTTCTATATAAAGTCCTAGTCCAAAAGAAATGACTTCTTAATTAACCTGTTCGTCACCTGAGAAGTCATGCAAAATAAAAGTCAACACATGGTTGGTGAGTTCATATAGTTTTGGTATTTGAAAGTGACTTGAAAATGATTTGAAAATGATTTGAAAACCTTCTTTGGTAAAGACCCTAACCTCATTAACACCACATGTATCATCCAGATCGGTATGCTTATATATAGGGCATACCCCTGAGTCGAGGCTACAACCCCGCCCAGACGCCATCCCACCACATTCTAATCCGCATAAGACATTGTTGTTAATGATAATTAGGCATCTTTACCCTACCATTTACCCATGATTCCTCTATTTGTCGTCCCTGTAATTACAATCATTTGAAATCCATGTTGATTTCATAAGTTCATCACACAATATGATCAACCATAGTAATTGTATAAACAGTTATAAATGCTTAATTAAATAAATAAATAAACATTTAATAAAATCTAAGTCCTAATGATTGGGGCCTGTGGTCATACTCGAGTAGACTAGTCTGTCAATCTAGGTACTTAGTAGTTAGGGAATTCTGTAAATATCCTCAAACATAAGACCTACAAGTCAATCAGTCTAGCTAGGACTTCTTGAAATATAGGATTTCTGGATTCAATGTGTTGGCATATGTTATCTCTGATATTTCCCATACTATCCCTTAAAAATGATTTAACGATTCGTCTGATTCTGTCACAAGAAGTACTTGATATGTTGATCATGGAATACTAGATTCGGTGATCGAATGTACTCTTGGTTCGTTGTTCATCAAACACTTGGTTTATTGAACATCGAATGTTAACTTTGCAAAGATGATTTCGTTTGATTTCTTTGAAGTCCCACACTTGTTTTGTCAAAATATTTGATTTGATTCCTTGAATTCACCCACTTGTTTTGTCAAAATGTTTGATTTGATTCCTTGAATTCACCCACTTGTTTTGTCAAAATGTTTGATTTGATTCCTTGAATTCACCCACTTGTTTTGTCAAAATGTTTGATTTGATTCCTTGAATTCACCCACTTGATTTGTCAAAATGTTTGATTTGATTCGTTTGAAATGTTTTGACTTATTGAAAAGTTTAGTTTAACTCGATTATTCACTTAATATATAAGTAAATCGGTTAGTAAACCTGCATAAAATCTTCCTAGACATGGTCTAGGATAACATTTATATATATGTAAAACATGTAAGTTTAAAAGCATTTAAGTCAACAATTTAAATAAACAGTTTACGCATGCTTCTCAGCCCCGCGTTTTAAAACAAAAATGTTAGAAAAGGGGCAATGAACTCACCTGTGCTGCTATGTAAATGACTTAACACAAATGCGCGCTCCTGTATGTAAGCTAAGTTTCTTCAATTCCTGAGTTATTTTATAAGAATTCGAATATAATAAGTACGCGTAATAGCCGTTGTGCCTACGGTTGGGTCTCGTTGTGTGTGCCATTAAGTGTCTTAGTACTAAGTGTATCTAGAATCTAATCTAATTTAGTTACTCCCTTCTATGACCCCAAATCCCATGGTTAATTCTAATAACTTACTTTTATTTTTTAGAAAATTTCGGCAGAGTTTCCTTTGTTTTATGTTTAAAATCCAGACAATCAAATTGTCTATTTTACAACAAAATTCCAATCAATGATATTATAATCAACTTTTTATAACTAAATAAATTTAAAGAGAAACAATGATAATTATAAATTATATTTCAAATTAAACTAGGTTTTGATTGAAAACATTTGCACATTTCCAATTCGATATTAAAACATCATTATTTAAATCTAATTAAGCTCTTAACATTTGATGGACTTAGTCAAGTCCCCTTGGGTCCATTTAAGCCCAATAACAAACTCTTGATTCTTCCTTGATCATAATCACAAATGTTTGAACCATATGATATAGATGTCCAATACATACATGTTAACAACTCATATTAAGTTGTTATTGTGAGTTAATGATCTTTGCTATAGAATTTCTACCCCACCTATGGCTTCATTATTCCTCATCATTTATAACCCACTCTTGTATTAATCCCATGCACTCATATCAAATTAAATAAACTTATGCATGCAACTTAATGGATCCCTTCCTTGTTAGAAATTTAGGTTAATGACCAACTATCCATCTCTCATGTTCTTAACACTAGTTTGGTTGATTATAGACCCATATTATTCCGATTAAACAACTTTTAGGTTGGGTTTGGTGTCTAGGGCAGCGAACCTATGCTATGTTGGTCTATGGTTCGGCTCCAATGGTGTTAGACGAACCCATAAGGTTCGGTCCATCATAGCTGGTTCAGCTCCTAGGGTTCGTTCACTTTGGGTTCGTGGGTTGCATGGCCAGGGTTCGGCCATGCAAGGTTCGGCATTAGGGTTCGGTGACTAGCTATAGTTCGGCTGAAGAGGGTTCGTCTACAACTAAGGGCTCGTGAACCAGGGTTCGGTTGTCAGCATTGCAGGGTTCGTGACCCTGATCCTACAGGTTCGTTGCATGGGATCACAGGGTTCGTTGCAGAGCTAAGGTTCGATGCAGGGTTCGGCTAAGAAAGATGATAGGTTCGGCTTCCCTATTCCAGTTCGCAAAAGGTTCGGCCGATCTTCTGGTTCGCGAACCTGCATCTGCTTCCACATTTTCGATCCTAAATCTGTACATATTAGTCTTCCAGTGTGTCTAGGTTGTTCATATGCATTTATCTATGTGTTTTGTGAGTGTGTAGACCGATTATAAGCCTAAAACAAGAAAGGGTTCGTAACATACCCTAAAACCGAATTTAAAGAGGTCGCTTACCTTTGATTTCGTGGATAGAAGCTTGAAATACTTGTACTTCTGTAATCTGAGTGATGAGAGGGTCGGTTTGACACCAAAAATGCTCGAATCCAATGAGAAATCACCAAGAATTTGTAGAGAGAAGGAGGAGAAACTTGTTCTAGAGAGAGAGAGGGTGAAAACGAAAATGGTAGGGAAAAATGAGTTTGGTGGTGGTGGTTGGTGCCATTATGAGCTCATTAAAGACTTAGGAAAATACCCGGTCTTTCGGTTTCGTTCGGTTTCGCGTAAAATGTCGGTTCGCGTAGTTTTCGCAACGAAACAACACGATTATAAAATTAGAAATAAATTAATTTTACAAGGTTGTGATTCCTAATAAATTAACTAATATCTTCTATTTATTAAAATTTAAAATATTAATAAACTGTTTAAATCGAAATGTACGGTCGTCGAGCGTATTCATTCGAATCGTCACTCGTACGAACACGACGATAACTATACTTTTCAATCTTGTTTTCTAATTATTGAACATCATTCAGAACGTTAAACTTTCAGATATATTCGTACAGATCGTCACATATACGAATAACCCGTCAATTTAGCATTCACATAACAATATTCGTGTGTTCTGTTCTATAAAGTCTCACATACGTTCATACATAATAAATCCTAACAAATAATCACATGATGGTTCTGTATTGCCAGATAATTTTCTGACTCAAGAACCATTGTTCTGAACTGTGTTTTCTGTTAATTGTTTCAGAATTTGTTCTATGCTAACACAAAATGACAATGATAAATGACATGAATCTGAAACGTACATCAATGTATTTGATTCGTACCTGTTTACTGTTCGTGTACTGTAGAGATCACTGTTCCGGTAACAGTTCCGGCACTGATGTTACAGTCTCCCCTTGTTAGAGAAATTTTGTCCCGAAATTTAAGAGTTGTTATCAGGTACAGCTTCCTCTTCAAATAGTTGGGGATACTTTAACCTCATGTGATCTTCACGTTCCCAAGTGAACTCGGGCCCGCGTCTTGAATTCCATCGAACCTTTACAATAGGAATACGGCTTCGCCTCAGTTGTTTAACCTTGCGATCCATAATCTCTAAAGGTTCTTCAATGAAATGTAACTGTTCATCGACTTGAATCTCTTCTATTGGAATGACGAGAGACTCGTCAGCAAGGCATTTCTTTAGGTTTGAGATGTGAAACACATCATGCACACCACTGAGTTCATCTGGTAATCTCAGTCGATAAGCTACAGGACCAATACGCTCGATGATCTCGAACGGTCCCACGTATCGTGGTGCCAATTTGCCTTTCTTTCCAAAGCGTACAACGCCTTTCCATGGGGATACCTTCAACATTACACGATCTCCCACTTGGAATTCCAATGGCTTGCGTCGTTTGTCGGCGTAGCTCTTTTGTCTACTCCTTGTTGCTTGTAGTCTTCTTTGAATTTGAGCTATCTTGTCAGTGGTTTCTTGGATGAGTTCTGGCCCAGTTATTCTATTGTCTCCAACTTCAGTCCAACAGATCGGTGATCGGCATTTCCGGCCATAAAGAGCCTCGAACGGTGCACATCCGATACTGCTGTGGTAACTGTTATTGTAGGAGAATTCAATCAGTGGCAAATGGGAATCCCAATTCCCACCGAAATCCAAAATACAGGTTCTTAACATATCCTCCAGGGTTTGGATAGTACGTTCGCTCTGGCCGTCCGTTTGTGGATGGTAAGCTGTACTCAGATTTAACTGTGTTCCCAGAGATTTCTGCAGTGATTGCCAGAACCTTGAAGTAAATCTGCTGTCTCTATCAGAAATAATTGACAATGGCACACCATGGCGTACCACTATCTCATTGATGTACAATCTTGCCAGTCTATCCATCGTGAAGGTTTCACGCATTGGCAAGAAATGAGCAGATTTCGTTAATCGATCAATGATCACCCAAATTGTATCATGACCACTGGAAGTGCGGGGTAGCTTGGTGATGAAATCCATAGCTATTTGTTCCCACTTCCAGAGCGGAATCTCAGGCTGTTCCAATAGACCAGACGGTCTCTGGTGTTCCGCCTTTACCTTCGCACACGTAAGACACTGTCCGACATACTCGGCTATGTCTTTCTTCATTCCCGGCCACCAATAAAATCCACGCAAGTCTTGGTACATTTTATCAGCGCCTGGATGAACAGAGTATTTAGTCTTGTGTGCTTCATCGAAGATAAGTTTCCTCAATTCATCTACCGCCGGGATCCATATACGTTCCCGGTAGTAGATCATTCCGTCAGGCTTCGTGTCAAACTGTTTCTCTGCTCCGCAATCAAGTTCTTTCTTCAGATTATCTCGGTCAAGTGCTTCTTGTTGCGCTTGAATAATCTTGTCACTTAAACAGGTCTGCACGGTTATCCCCATTGCTCTAACACGTAGGGGTTTGACTCGTTCCTTCCGGCTCAAGGCGTCAGCTACAACGTTCGCCTTTCCCGGATGGTACTTGATCACACAATCGTAGTCATTCAGAAGTTCAACCCAACGGCGTTGTCGCATGTTGAGCTCCTTCTGATCAAATATGTGTTGCAGACTCTTGTGATCTGTAAATATGGTACTCTTGGTGCCATATAAGTAATGTCTCCAAATCTTTAGTGCGAAGATTACAGCTCCCAGTTCAAGATCATGAGTAGTGTAGTTCTTCTCATGAACCTTTAACTGTCTTGAGGCATAAGCGATAACTTTGTCACGTTGCATCAGTACACAACCAAGTCCCTGATGGGATGCATCACAGTAGACGACAAAATCATCACCTCCTTCTGGGAGAGATAGAATTGGAGCATTACATAACTTCTGCTTCAATGTTTGAAAAGCGTCTTCTTGTTTCTGCTCCCAGAAAAACGGTTCACTCTTCTGGGTTAGCTTAGTGAGAGGTAAAGCTATCTTAGAAAAGTTCGAGATGAACCTCCTATAATAACCTGCCAATCCCAGAAAAGACCGTATCTCCGTCGGTGTCTTCGGAGTATCCCAGTTCTTTATCGCCTCGATCTTGGCAGGATCAACGTGTATTCCTTCGCTGTTGACTACATGACCCAGGAATTGAACTTCTCTTAGCCAGAATTCACATTTAGAGAATTTAGCATAGAGTTGTTCTTTCTTCAACAGTTCCAAGATCTTTTTAAGATGTTGCTCATGTTCTGTCTTGGTCTTGGAATATATCAATATGTCATCAATGAAAACAATGACAAACTGATCCAAATACGGCTTGCACACTCGGTTCATGAGGTCCATGAAAACCGCGGGTGCATTTGTCAATCCGAAAGGCATCACCATGAATTCGTAATGCCCGTATCTTGTTCGGAAGGCCGTTTTCTGTATATCCTCATCTTGAACTCTCAGCTGATGATATCCAGACCGCAAGTCAATCTTTGAGAAGTATTGAGCTCCTTGCAGTTGGTCAAATAAATCATCAATCCTTGGCAATGGATACCGATTCTTGATGGTTAGTTTGTTCAGCTCTCTGTAATCTATGCACATTCTGAACGACCCGTCTTTCTTTTTCACGAACAAAACCGGAGCTCCCCAAGGTGAGTAGCTCGGTCTGATGAAACCCTTGTCAAGTAACTCCTGTAACTGAGTAGACAATTCCTGCATCTCTGAAGGTGCTAACCTGTAAGGAGATTTAGCAATAGGAGTTGCTCCAGGAATTAAGTCAATACGAAACTCTACCGGTCGCGCAGGTGGCAAACCAGGTAGGTCTTCGGGGAATACTTCAGGATATTCTTTCACTACCGGTACCTCTTGAATCTTCTTCTTGTCTTTCTCTTTTTCCACCACATGAGCCAGAAAAGCTATGCACTGCTTCTGTAGACACTTACGCGCCTTTATGCAAGAAATGATTTTGACACTTCGCTTTGCTTGATCCCCTCTAACTTCCAATACACGATCACTCGGCAATGGAATTCGAAGCAGCTTCTCAGAACAGATGACTTCCACTCGGTTAGAGGAAAGACAATCCATTCCAACAATGATGTCGAAACTACCCAACTCCATCGGTATCAAATCGATGGCAAATGTATGACCATTAAGTGTCAATGGGCAATTTCTATAAACTGTACTAACTGTAATCTGTTTCCCATTAGCAACTTCTATAATGTAAGGGGAGTCTATCTGTTCCTCTACTGAATCTAGTTGGCATGCAAAATCGGTAGAGATAAAACTCTGATCCGCACCAGTATCAAATAAGACAGATGCATAAAAGTCATGTAAGAGAAACGTACCAGTGACCACATTTGGGTCCTGGCGTGCAGCTGGTGCTCCGATAGCAAAGGCTCGTCCACGGGGTGCTTGAACTGCTGGTTGAGCCTTCTTTGGGCAGTTCTTCGCAAAGTGGCCTTGTTCGCCACAGTTATAGCATCCACCATTGTTCCGATTAGCTGGTGGAGGGAGAGCTAGAGCATCATTGTTGACTGCTTGATTAGGAGTCATCCTGCAGTACTGGACCCAATGGCCCTTCCGTCCACATCCCGTGCAATGTTTGCAGGGAGTGTCAGCAGTGTGGTGATACTGACACTTGGCACACAGAGGATATGTGCCAGTGTAGGGTTTGCGGTTGGGGTTTTGTGGTGTTGCTGCTATTTGTTGCAGAGGTGTGGCCACCGCGTAGTTCTTGATGGTCTTCTGTTTCTTCTTCTGATGATGGGAGGGTTTTTTTGAAGATTCAGCTTTGTTCTTACTGGGTTCAGCCTCCTTCTTTTGAAATCCAGAGGCTACCATGAGGTCAGTGAGTTTCCCAGACAGTCTCACTGCAGATTCAACAATGGTAGGGTTGGCTGAAACAACCATGCCCTGAATGCAGGCGGGAAGTCCACCCACATAACGGTCTATCCTTTTCTCCAGAGTTGGTACCATATCAGGTACCAAAGCAACTAACTCGTGGTAACGAGTAGTGTACCCCATGTGATCAGCCCCCTTCATCACATGGTTGGATAGTTCAACCTCCAACTTCTGCAGCTCATTCTTGGGACAAAATTCTGTTCGCAGCAGTGCTTTGAAGTCTTCCCATGACATTGCCATAGCTTCCTCTCTTCCTCGGGCGTTGATCTGACCATTCCACCAGGTCAGAGCCCGTTTGTTGAATGTTCCCGCTGAGTAACGGACCTTGTGGTGTTCGGGGCTGCTTCAAAGATCCAATGTTGCCTCAATCTTCTCAATCCATTGGATTAATCCAACGGCGCCTTCAGACCCACTAAAACTGGGTGGTTTACATCCTACAAAGGACTTGTAGGAGTAATGAGATGAATCTCCAGTATTTCCACTGGCTTCTCCTGATGTGTTGCCAGTGTTGAGGATTTCATTACGAAGACGAAGGAACATCTCCGGTATTGCTTCTTTCATCTGATTTGTCATCTGGCTACTCAGTAACGTCACCAGAGCGATAGTAGCAGGATCCATGGTCGGTGCTGTGCCCGAACCAGATGCTTGAGTAATCAATGGAGGAGGGGGAGGAGGAGGTGGAGGAGGTGGTGGTGAATCATTTGGTGACGGTGTGGAGGAGTGTGGAGCCAAGTCTTGTGGTGGTAGCTGTATCAAAGGAGGCTGTCTTCTCGGCGGCATTCTGATCATAACCAATAAAGTTATCGGTTAGTGCAATGATCGAATACAGAAGACAATATGCAAATAAGTCTTAAGTCCAATTCTCTCTACATGCAGGGTCCCTAGGTTATAGTCTAGGCCAAACCATTTAAATAAGTGACCTATATTTCTCTATAACCATGGCTCTGATACCAATCTGTCACACCCCGAGCCGGCGGGGTAGGATCGGGTTTCCCCGACGGGCGGAAGGTTCCCGGGGCGCGATATTGAGAATGATAATCGAAAGTGATCAGATTGTTTACATTGCACATGATATAAATGAGAAATGCTAAATGTAATAGAATTACAAAGTTAAATTACAACAGTATCGTTTATAATTTAACAATGTAAATCTATTGTAAACATCAATAAAGGACTATCTTGTATTTACACAAGATATACAAAATAATTTGTATAATGATGTCTTCAAAAGTATGCAGGTCCAAGATACTAGTCTTCTATATAAAGTCCTAGTCCAAAAGAAATGACTTCTTAATTAACCTGTTCGTCACCTGAGAAGTCATGCAAAATAAAAGTCAACACATGGTTGGTGAGTTCATATAGTTTTGGTATTTGAAAGTGACTTGAAGATGATTTGAAAATGATTTGAAAACCTCCTTTGGTAAAGACCCTAACCTCATTAACACCACATGTATCATCCAGATCGGTATGCTTATATATAGGGCATACCCCTGAGTCGAGGCTACAACCCCGCCCAGACGCCATCCCACCACATACTAATCCGCATAAGACATTGTTGTTAATGATAATTAGGCATCTTTACCCTACCATTTACCCATGATTCCTCTGTTTGTCGTCCCTGTAATTACAATCATTTGAAATCCATGTTGATTTCATAAGTTCATCACACAATATGATCAACCATAGTAATTGTATAAACAGTTATAAATGCTTAATTAAATAAATAAATAAACATTTAATAAAATCTAAGTCCTAATGATTGGGGCCTGTGGTCATACTCGAGTAGACTAGTCTGTCAATCTAGGTACTTAGTAGTTAGGGAATTCTGTAAATATCCTCAAACATAAGACCTACAAGTCAATCAGTCTAGCTAGGACTTCTTGAAATATAGGATTTCTGGATTCAATGTGTTGGCATATGTTATCTCTGATATTTCCCATACTATCCCTTAAAAATGATTTAATGATTCGTCTGATTCTGTCACAAGAAGTACTTGATATGTTGATCATGGAATACTAGATTCGGTGATCGAATGTACTCTTGGTTCGTTGTTCATCAAACACTTGGTTTATTGAACATCGAATGTTAACTTTGCAAAGATGATTTCGTTTGATTTCTTTGAAGTCCCACACTTGTTTTGTCAAAATGTTTGATTTGATTCCTTGAATTCACCCACTTGTTTTGTCAAAATGTTTGATTTGATTCCTTGAATTCACCCACTTGTTTTGTCAAAATGTTTGATTTGATTCCTTGAATTCACCCACTTGTTTTGTCAAAATGTTTGATTTGATTCCTTGAATTCACCCACTTGATTTGTCAAAATGTTTGATTTCATTCGTTTGAAATGTTTTGACTTATTGAAAAGTTTAGTTTAACTCGATTATTCACTTATTATATAAGTAAATCGGTTAGTAAACCTGCATAAAATCTTCCTAGACATGGTCTAGGATAACATTTATATATATGTAAAACATGTAAGTTTAAAAGCATTTAAGTCAACAATTTAAATAAACAGTTTACGCATGCTTCTCAGCCCCGCGTTTTAAAACAAAAATGTTAGAAAAGGGGCAATGAACTCACCTGTGCTGCTATGTAAATGACTTAACACAAATGCGCGCTCCTGTATGTAAGCTAAGTTTCTTCAATTCCTGAGTTATTTTATAAGAATTCGAATATAATAAGTACGCGTAATAGCCGTTGTGCCTACGGTTGGGTCTCGTTGTGTGTGCCATTAAGTGTCTTAGTACTAAGTGTATCTAGAATCTAATCTAATTTAGTTACTCCCTTCTATGACCCCAAATCCCATGGTTAATTCTAATAACTTACTTTTATTTTATAGAAAATTTCGGCAGAGTTTCCTTTGTTTTATGTTTAAAATCCAGACAATCAAATTGTCTATTTTACAACAAAATTCCAATCAATGATATTATAATCAACTTTTTATAACTAAATAAATTTAAAGAGAAACAATGATAATTATAAATTATATTTCAAATTAAACTAGGTTTTGATTGAAAACATTTGCACATTTCCAATTCGATATTAAAACATCATTATTTAAATCTAATTAAGCGCTTAACATTTGATGGACTTAGTCAAGTCCCCTTGGGTCCATTTAAGCCCAATAACAAACTCTTGATTCTTCCTTGATCATAATCACAAATGTTTGAACCATATGATATAGATGTCCAATACATACATGTTAACAACTCATATTAAGTTGTTATTGTGAGTTAATGATCTTTGCTATAGAATTTCTACCCCACCTATGGCTTCATTATTCCTCATCATTTATAACCCACTCTTGTATTAATCCCATGCACTCATATCAAATTAAATAAACTTATGCATGCAACTTAATGGATCCCTTCCTTGTTAGAAATTTAGGTTAATGACCAACTATCCATCTCTCATGTTCTTAACACTAGTTTGGTTGATTATAGACCCATATTATTCCGATTAAACAACTTTTAGGTTGGGTTTGGTGTCTAGGGCAGCGAACCTATGCTATGTTGGTCTATGGTTCGGCTCCAATGGTGTTAGACGAACCCATAAGGTTCGGTCCATCATAGCTGGTTCAGCTCCTAGGGTTCGTTCACTTTGGGTTCGTGGGTTGCATGGCCAGGGTTCGGCCATGCAAGGTTCGGCATTAGGGTTCGGTGACTAGCTATAGTTCGGCTGAAGAGGGTTCGTCTACAACTAAGGGCTCGTGAACCAGGGTTCGGTTGTCAGCATTGCAGGGTTCGTGACCCTGATCCTACAGGTTCGTTGCATGGGATCACAGGGTTTGTTGCAGAGCTAAGGTTCGATGCAGGGTTCGGCTAAGAAAGATGATAGGTTCGCCTTCCCTATTCCAGTTCGCAACAGGTTCGGCCGATCTTCTGGTTCGCGAACCTGCATCTGCTTCCACATTTTCGATCCTAAATCTGTACAGATTAGTCTTCCAGTGTGTCTAGGTTGTTCATATGCATTTATCTATGTGTTTTGTGAGTGTGTAGACCGATTATAAGCCTAAAACAAGAAAGGGTTCGTAACATACCCTAAAACCGAATTTAAAGAGGTCTCTTACCTTTGATTTCGTGGATAGAAGCTTGAAATACTTGTACTTCTGTAATCTGAGTGATGAGAGGGTCGGTTTGATACCAAAAATGCTCGAATCCAATGAGAAATCACCAAGAATTTGTAGAGAGAAGGAGGAGAAACTTGTTCTAGAGAGAGAGAGAGGGTGAAAACGAAAATGGTAGGGAAAAATGAGTTTGGTGGTGGTGGTTGGTACCATTATGAGCTCATTAAAGACTTAGGAAAATACCCGGTCTTTCGGTTTCGTTCGGTTTCGCGTAAAATGTCAGTTCGCGTAGTTTTCGCAACGAAACAACACGATTATAAAATTAGAAATAAATTAATTTTACAAGGTTGTGATTCCTAATAAATTAACTAATATCTTCTATTTATTAAAATTTAAAATATTAATAAACTGTTTAAATCGAAATGTACGGTCGTCGAGCGTATTCGTTCGAATCGTCACTCGTACGAACACGACGATAACTATACTTTTCGATCTTGTTTTCTAATTATTGAACATCATTCAGAACGTTAAACTTTCAGATATATTCGTACAGATCGTCACCTATACGAATAACCTGTCAATTTAGCATTCACATAACAATATTCGTGTGTTCTGTTCTATAAAGTCTCACATACGTTCATACATAATAAATCCTAACAAATAATCACATGATGGTTCTGTATTGCCAGATAATTTTCTGACTCAAGAACCATTGTTCTGAACTGTGTTTTCTGTTAATTGTTTCAGAATTTGTTCTATGCTAACACAAAATGACAATGATAAATGACATGAATCTGAAACGTACAGCAATGTATTTGATTCGTACCTGTTTACTATTCATGTACTGTAGAGATCACTGTTCCGGTAACATTTCCGGCACTGATGTTACATAGGGCTTTTGATCCTCACTTTCTTAGGAGTCTGGGGATGCAGGAACTACCTGATTTGGGTTTTGAATTGATAGAGTTCGACTGAGGAACGATGAGCGACCAACCGTGAGCATGTTTACAGCCTTAGACTGTTTGTGAGTGTTCTTTTCCTGTTCAGACTCGTTTGTTAGGATCAGAGAAACCTATTGATGTAATTTGATTGACATTTTATGCTAATTTCGTTCGATTTTGAATTCTGGTCGAGATTGGAAATTTTGGGACGTGATGATGTGTTAATTTAATCAATTTCTATCAATTGATGATTCAGAATTGTTGACGCATGAAAATCCTTTCCAAAATGGTCCATTTCGAGCTGTAATTTAGCTGTAATCACACTTGATTGAACGTGGGTTGGAACGGGTTGATTTGGGTATCTGAATACGAGTGTGGGCAAAAGGGGAGGGATCTGGACCATCTGGTTGGGTTATTTTCATTTTCACCCCTCATAGATTTAGGAGTTTTAAATTTACTCTTTTAACTTATTATAACTAAATAATTAGTTTGATAAAATCCAGAAATAGTCGCTCTAATTTCTGTTTTATTATTTTTGTGTTTAAAAGTTTTATAAACATTGTAACTAACTTATTTTATGTAACATCATTAAAGTTTTTAACCTTTTTAAATTACTTTATATTTAGAAATTTGTTATTTAGAATTTTTGCTAATAATAAAATGCCTAAATTTTATAATAGCTTATAATAATAATAATAATAATAATAATAATAATAATAATAATAATAATAATAATAATATAATAATAATAATAATAATAATAATAATAATTATTATTATTATTATTATTATTATTATTATTATTATTATTATTTTTAAATTATTAAACTTTTGGATTAATACCAATACATTCTTTACGTGTATATAATATATATAGATACACACACATATATTTTAATCCTGTATTTTATATGCATATTATAAACACATACAAATATTTCAAAGTAAATACTTCAACTTTGTTTTATTAGAATTTGATCACGATTACTGTCATTCGATTTTTGAAACAAATCATAGGGATTACAGAACATAATTGAGACAGGTTCGTTACGTGATTCACATACGTTAATGAACCGTACTATATATACTAGGATACCCCTAGTTTCTTCATTCTTTTTTAACTCAAAACACACACATAAAGGTGTTTTAAAGAGAGAGAGTCGAAAACATCTGACCGGAATCCGGCCAGCCATGGAAGTTCGGTGCTTGTCGGGCGGCCAAAGTTGGATCTCCACCCTCCAACCATTTCTTGATGCCATAAACATCATGGTAAGCTCGGTTTCTCTTAAATAATCTCTTAAAGTAATCTTTATGGGCTAAAAACGTGACTGAATAGTTTTATTAAAAACTGGATTTTCGTTTTTGTTGAGCCAGTCCCGAAGAACGGATGATCCACGTCGATCTAACCGATGGAATGAGCTAATTTTTGGATTTGTTCTTCTAAACTTTCATATCGTTAATGTGACCAGAGAAGATTGCCATCGGAGTCTTATAGATATGTGATTTCAGGTCTCGAAGCTTATAGGTCGGAATTTAGTTCAACAAATGCAGCCTCAAAGATCGGACGATCCCCGAAGATCTAACCGTTGGATCGCTACCAAATTTTGACTGATGCTTCTTAACGCAAAAAAGAAGATTTTTACCGTTGGGTTTTGATTCTGAGGCCTCGAAGTCTAGTTTTTATAGCCCCGAACGGAACAGTGTTGCTCGGAATATTCCAGTGAACTGCTGGCTTTTTCTGGCAACTGTAGCGGCGGCGGCAAGTAGTGCAGAATGTAGATCTTGATGAGACGAAGCCATGGACACCTAAATCGCCTAAATCGGAGTTCGTTTGGTCTAGTTTCGAGCTACTCGTATGTTGTAGAGAGAAAACACACCAATGAGTTGGGTTCCAAGTTGGTCAATGAAAGTCAAAGCTGGTATAACTCGGTCAACAGCGGTTAAAGCCAGATTCAATGAGGACAGGAAGGTTCAAGATGCGAAATGGAGTTGAGAACCAATCGGTTATCTCAACCAGTGAAAACGAACAAGTTCGTGTACGCGAACCAAAAGGTATAATTTTGTCACACCCCCAAATTCCCACGTGCGGTGTCAGACCGCGCGGGTGTGAAGTGGCCAGGATCATAACTCTTGGTCATATAGAACGACTCTATATGAGTTACACAACCATACAGTTTTGTAAATAAGACTAATTTCATAAGTTAAGCAGCGGAATAGTTCAATAATAATGCAACGGAATAATAAAAGTGTTTGTAGCGGAAATGTAAATTGTATCAGACACTACATGTTTAAATATTTTTATATCACAAATAGACACAAGCCTAGAAATAGAGTCTATATGCATGAGACTCTCTTGTGCATCACCAAGTGCGTCCTAGCTCGTGATCATCAGTTACCTGAGAATAAATGCGAAAACATGTCAACATAAAGTTGGTGAGTTCACATGTTTAAATAATTGAAAAGCAGTAAACATACATATACTGGGTATGTTAAGTTTGTTGGATCTACGATCTCGAGTGTGTCAGTTCATCCTACCGAAACTCGACTGTTCCTTTGCCTCCCCGGGTCATCGCTGAACCCAACATCAACATCGATATTACTCTCGTCGTGACCTCCGGTCACAGTTGTTGTCGAGTGGGGCTAGTCAAACCCAGTAGTACTACGTAATAACGAATCATTTGTTACACAACTAACGGTAAGGGTAGTGAGGACTTAGTTTGCGATATTAGTTACACTCGAAAATAGTTTTACACATACCAGTCATATATCTAAAAACAGTTGCATAGTATTCTCACCCTAAGAGTTTAACAAAATAGTTAAAGAGTAAAATTGGGGCTGTAAACTCACCTGAGTTTAGCTGTTGCGTTCATCTCATGAACGGTATAGTGCACCTTTAGCGGTTACCTATATCACATAGGTGTTATGAGTTTGTGTTCACATTCGTGTTGGTCTCACAGGACCGTGTTTGTGTCCAACAACTCCAAGTTGTTGCGTTGGTCACGTTGACCGTGTTTGACCGTGTTGACCATGTTTGACTTAACGACCCGTTGGTGACGTGTTTAGTTCAAGTGATCGATTATCAAGCGTTTAGTGTCGTGTGATGTATGTGAGCACATAACTTACGTTCATGGTGTGACAATCCGATATTTTCGAATTAACCTCGTTAACCCTCGTAGGCCCAATTGTATGTTATGAGGCCCAATTGAATAGAAGTAGGCCCAATTGTAAATATGAGGCCCAATGAGGCCCAAGGTAGGCCCAATTGTAAATATGAGGCCCAAGGTAGGCCCAATTGTATTTTATGATGCCAAAAGGATTAATCTAGCCCAACAATGTTACAATTGGCCCAATTAATGACAATTTGGCAATTCGGATTAACTCCGTTAACTCTAGATTAAACCGAGATGTTATGTAATCGGGAAAAATCAAACCCAAAGGACTAGAATCAAGCAAAATCAGGTCCAAAGTGTTTAAATTTCAAGTATTAAACTTGTAATCACCTAAAAAAATGAGCAATTTTGACTTTTAGGTCAAAATTCGTTTATAGAATTTGGGGAAATTCGAAATTCTTCTTAAACCGTTGAAATTAATCGAATTAAAGCTTCAATTAACTTGCAATGATGATGATAATCAGTTATCCACAGTTATTAACCTCATAATTGTCGAATTTAAGCGATCATTAACTTCAAAAAAGGTAACCGAAGGCGGTTGAAGTCAAATGCATATAATGCGATAGCAATTCATCAAATTGATGTTATATAAACCCAAATCGGCATCATTAGGCTATTTCACACACCAGAATTAGAGATCAGAAGCAGTGAATAGAAGATTTGATCGGGACCTAGGCCGAACACCACTCTCAAGTTGAACTATACCAATCGGGCGTCAAAACAGGTAATTCTCGACATCTACTACACCTAATAAGGTTGATCCTAAGTCAATTTAGGCTGTTAACATCGAATCGTATGAACTACCATTCTAGGGTTCATATCTTAAACGTATTTGGGGGTTTCTTGTTTAAACAATTTAATAATTGAATTCAACCACCTGGTTAGTTTCAGAGGATGCCGATTAAGAAAAACCACTTATTAATTTGGTGATTAAACAATGAGTAGTAGGGATTCAATAGCTAGGGTCCTAAGCCAAAACGGTTTTGGGGGTTTCTTGCTTAAACGGGTTAGTAATGAAATTCGATCGCACATATAGATTCAGAAGGATGCGTTTGAGATAATATTCATGTCAATTTTATGAAACAAGAAGAAATTTTAAGACTTTAAGTTTTAGGGTTCTTCATGAAAAAAGTTTTTGAGGATTTGGTTCAAAAGAGTTTTGTAGTCGAATTAATCTTGATAATGAGTTTCGAAATGCATACTATAACAGAACCCTCATGTTAATTTCAAAGCTTAACATCTAATTCAAGGAGGTTGAATCCAAGGGTTCTTAACCGAAATAGACTTAGGGTTTTCTAGGCAATCGATGTTTAAAATCAAATTAAGTTTCACAATTGGTTGCGGATTAACCTAGTGATGAAAAGCCCTATGGTCTTGGGTTCGATTGAGTACGAATTGAGGTTCAATTGGGAACCAATTGTGTCGGGTTAATAAAACCAAAGGGGAACCGACCCTCTGGTTATTTTAAAAACGTTTAATCCGGTTTCTATTAACAAATGTGAAGCAGAGGAACTGGTTGGAACTAGGGAACTTGTTTGGGAGGTCATGGGTTCGACCCCATGCCTCACCAATTTTTGGATTTAAAACTTATTTTAGTAATTCTATCATAACTTGTTCGTTATAACTCCGATTCAATCCATTTCAGTTGCGTTGGAACCGTAACGAGATTTAGAATCATATAAGATAATAAAATTTATATTTTGTTTCGAAAACGTAATCGCGTATAATTACTTTTTATTTAAATAAAATCATATATGGTTATATGATTTTACTTAAACGATTCTAAAAACACGCGTACTTTTAGATGCCCGATTCTAATTATCTAACATACGTGTGTTGACACGTATGTGATTTCAAGCACAAAACGACATCCCGAATAACACTAAGTTATTGTGTAAACACAGATCTTTCGTAGAAGTTTATCTACATGATTTTCACGCGTATTGATCATTCTGCTCACTATCAAAGGTGCGTACACGGCCCCTTTCTTATTTTAACTGTTTCGGGGGAGAAAACATGTGTAACAAACATTTTAGATACATATCACTTGCATGAGTTAGCTGTTTACATTATGTGACAACATAGCATTTAAAAGTCCTTACACTCCGAACCGTTTAGTTTGCCGTAGCGCAAAGCGTGGTAGTTGGAAATAGATCTATTAGGTTTGACAAACCTCACTTGGTAGATGGGATCTACGCAGGTGTTTGACTGACCAAACAATCATTTACTATTGTTTGTGCTAGACAATAGTGGCAAGGCAAAACATGCGATAGCATGCACTAGTCAGCTTCGGTATCGACCACTTATGTAAATAGTATATATGACTAGCTATCATGACTATGCAATGTGTGAATATGTTATCTGCAAACTTGATATTCAAACTGTTGTTTTTAAACATTGTGAATGCTTAAACCTGTGTTATGCACCAACCTTTGTGTTGACTTGATTTACATGTATTCTCAGGACGCTAAGGTGTACAAGAAAGCAGGCATGGACTAGGAGATTGAGTCGCATGCATGTCTTTACATTATAATTATTTGGTTTTGAACATTTGCAACTTTGCATTGTAATTTACATTTTACAATTATTATTGTTTTAAAACGCTTCCGCAAACTTTGAAAACTTTGATGTTACAGTTTTAGACCAAAATATGTTTTGAAATTCATATAGAGGTCTTCGTTATGTCTAATGATCTGAGATCCTGGTTTGTCACGTTCCCAAACGGTATGATTCCGTTAGTTGAAAATTGTGGGTGTGACAGATTGGTATCAGAGCCAGGTTATAGCGAACTAGGTTTGCATTTGTAGACTTAGACTATAACTGTTAGACATTAGACAGGCATGTTTACACATATCACTTAGAGATTACATATGGCATTATGTGATAGACTTGCTTACACATTCCATGGCGCTGCACTTACATATGGTATTATGTAACAGGCATGGCATCTTCATCATACATATACATTGATGATTCGGAGGATGAGGAGCCAGTAGTTCCAGCACCACCATCATCACCAGCACCACCTATTCCATCTCCTCCACCATCTGAGAGAGATGACTCAGACCCTGAGGAGGGTCCGGAGGAGTATCCGGATGAGGATCCGGATGAGGACCCGGATGAGGATCCGGAGGAGGAACCAGCTGAGGATACTCAGGAGATTCCTGCTGAGGGACCTTCTACTCATCCACCACCTGCATTGGATGTTCCTGAGCCTAAGAGGCAACAGACTGATTCTGAGGAGATTGCCAAGCTACGTGAGGATTTATACTGGGCAAATGACAGGATTGAATACAATGTGCTGGAACTCTGGGATGCAAACGAAAGACAAGATAACCTTGCTCACCTGGTTAATGCGATGTGAGATGAGATCATCCATTTGACTGATCGTCTTCAAGCTTCTGAGAACCGAGCTGAGATTCTGGAAGGCAGACTTGTAGCCTTGGAGGATTTGGTGGTCTTAGAGAATGAAGAAGTGGATGAAGAGGATGAAGAGGAGGAAGGGGAGGAACCAGCACCAGCTGTTGATTCTGATCCTGAATCCACTATTGAGGATGATTGATTTTCTTTATTTTGTTTAAACTTATTAGGGGCGGGTTATGTCCCTACATTAGAAGTTTGAAAACTTATGTTTTGGTTTTGAAAGTATTGTACACAAACCAGATTTTATCTATTGAAAGCTATTATTTACTGACAACAGTTGTGTTGATTTCTACATTACACGGTTGTTGTTTGTTGTATTGTTTACACATGTCACATTAGACTTTGATAACACTTTAACATTTCTTTTAATTAGGAAGATAATGGCCGAGGGGAACGTACAAATGACAGTTGCTGAGCTCAATGAGCTGATTAATAACAGGGTCGCGGAGGCAATCGCGAACTACGTTCAGACACACACTACAGGGCCACAGGGTCCAGCAGGGGGATTGGTGAATCCACCGGTGTGCACATTCAAGATGTTCTTGGACTGTAAACCACATAACTTCAAAGGATCGGAGGGGGCCATTGGACTCCTACGATGGATTGAGAAGGCTGAATCAGTGTTTGAGATTGCAACTGTCCTGATGAGAGTAAAGTTAAGTATGCTACGGGAACGTTGGAGGGTCTAGCATTGACCTGGTGGAACTCCAATGTTCAAACTTTGGGATTGGGTGAGGCTAATGCCTTGACTTGGAATGGTTTCAAGACTTTAATGCAGGAGGAGTACTGCCCTCGCAGTGAGATGCAAAAATTGGATGAGGAGTATTGGCACCTCAAGATGGAGGGGTCAAACATCGAGGAGTACACGACTCGATCACATGAACTAGCCAGACTTCTACCCCACATGGCTACTCCAGCAAGCAAATGGATAGAGAGGTACATAGGAGGATTGGTGCCTCAGATCCAGGGTTTGGTTACTTCTGCAAATCCCACAAGAATTCAACAAGCTGTTCGGCTGGCGCACCAATTGACTGACCAGGCAGTGTTACAGGGGACTCTGCCTAAACGAACATCGGCTACTAAGGTGGGAGACCACAAGAGGAAATGGGAAGGTAACAACTCCAAGAGTTACAACTAACATTCGTTTCAGCAGAACCGGAAACAAGACTCAAACAAGTCTTATCACAATTCGAATAGTGGTCAACAATCATCATCATCAGGGGGTTATATTGGTAAACATCCAAAGTGCAATAGGTGTGGATTTCATCATGCGGGAAATCAGTGTGATAAAGTTAAGTGTCAGCGGTGTGGTAAGGTTGGGCATGCAGCTAAGGATTGTCGCGGAGAGCTGCAAAACAATCACAACAATCAGAATAACAACCAGAACAACGCACAGAAGGGTTGTTTTGAGTGTGGTAAGATGGGGCACTTTAAAAAGGATTGCCCACAACTCAAGAAAGGCGGGGATAACAATGCCAATGGTAACGACAACGGCAACGGCAATGGCACCAATAACAACAACAATAACAACAATAATGGTGCTAGGGGCAGGGCGTTTATGATTGGAGGACGTCAAGCACGGGAGGATCCCAACATTGTTACGGGTACGTTCCTCTTAAATAATCACTATGCCTCTATGTTATTTGACACTGGTGCCGATCAGAGTTTTGTATCTAGTTCACTTGCTAAGTTGCTAAATGTTAGTCCCACTGCCTTAGATAGTCCATACACTGTAGAATTAGCTGATGGTAAGTTAATTGGAAGTGAATAAATCCTTAAGGGATGTATACTTGATTTGATGGGTCAGGCATTGGAAATTGATCTTATGCCTATCACTTTAGGAAGTTTTGATGTAGTCATTGGCATGGACTGGTTGTCCAAACACCAGGCGGAAATAGTATGCCATGAAAAGATCGTTCGTATACCTCTTCCACATGGAGAGACATTGTATGTACAAGGTGAGAAGAGCAGTACGTCACTGCGTCTCATATCTTGTATGAAAGCACATAAATGTCTGTGTAAAGGTCATACGGCAGTTATAGCACTTATAACTGAAAAACCGGTAGCTGAGAAGAAGATTGAAGATATTCCAGTAGTTTGTGAATTTCCGGAGGTATTTCTAGAAGACTTGCCGGGATTACCGCCTATCAGACAGGTGGAATTTCGAATCGACCTTACACCAGATGCAGCACCGATAGCTAGGGCGCCTTATCGACTTGCACCATCAGAGATGCAAGAGTTATCTACACAACTGCAAGAGTTGTTGGACAAGGGTTTCATACGACCTAGTTTTTCACCGTGGGGAGCTCCAGTTTTGTTAGTTAAGAAGAAGGACGGGACTTTCCGTATGTGTATCGATTACCGGGAACTTAACAAGGTTACTATCAAAAACCGATATCCGTTACCCAGAATTGACGATCTGTTCGATCAGTTGCAAGGTTCGAGTTATTACTCGAAGATCGATCTCAGATCGGGTTATCATCAACTAAGAGTTCAAGAAGAAGATATTCCGAAGACAGCATTCAGGACGCGTTATGGCCATTATGAGTTCTTGGTCATGCCATTTGGGCTGACAAACGCTCCAGCTGTATTCATGGATCTCATGAATCGTGTTTGTAAACCTTATCTCGATAAGTTTGTCATTGTTTTCATTGATGACATTCTCATCTATTCTCAGACCGAGGAGGAGCATGTTGAACATCTTCGATTGCTGTTGGAATTACTGAAACAGGAACAATTGTACGCTAAGTTCTCGAAATGTGATTTCTGGATGCGAGAAGTACAATTCTTGGGTCACATAGTCAATGAAAAGGGCATACATGTTGATCCAGCAAAGATTGAAGCGATTAAGAATTGGGAAGCACCAAAGACTCCTACCGAGGTACGACAATTCCTTGGTTTGGCGGGTTACTACCGACGATTCATTGAGGGATTTTCAAAGATCGCTCAACCACTTACAGCTCTTACACACAAGGGAACGAAGTATAACTGGACGGATAAACAGGAAGCTGCATTCCAGTTATTGAAACAGAAACTCTGCAGTGCACCGATTCTGTCCTTACCGGAAGGGACGGAAGACTTTGTGGTGTATTGTGACGCATCTGCACAGGGTTTGGGATGTGTGCTGATGCAACGTGATAAAGTGATTGCATATGCTTCAAGGCAACTACGACCACATGAAAAGAATTACACTACTCATGACTTGGAGTTAGGAGCAGTGGTTTTTGCTTTGAAGATTTGGCGGCATTACTTGTATGGAACTAAGTGTACCATTTACACTGATCATAAGAGTTTGCAACATATCTTTGATCAGAAGGAGCTTAATATTAGACAGCGACGATGGGTTGAGTTGTTGAACGACTATGAATGCGCAATTAAGTATCACCCGGGAAAAGCTAATGTGGTAGCCGATGCTTTGAGTAGAAAAGACACTTCAACAAGACGGGTTCACGCGCTTATGGTGACGATACATACTGATTTACCTGACAAGGTACGCAGTGCTCAGCTCGAGGCCTTGAAAAAGGAAAACTTGGTACAGGAATCCTTACGAGGAATGGAAGAACAACTGGATGTTAAACCTGATGGAATTCGTTATTTCATTAATCGATTGTGGATACCTTTGTACGGAGGTTTAAGGGAACTCGTGATGGATGAAGCACACAAGTCCAGATATTCAGTCCATCCGGGGTCAGACAAGATGCATCATGACTTGAAGGCACTGTATTGGTGGCCTCACATGAAAGCTGATATTGCTAGATATGTTAGCAAATGTTTGACTTGTTCTAAAGTCAAAGTTGAATATCAGAAACCATCTGGTTTGCTGCAACAACCAGAGATACCGATGTGGAAATGGGAACAGATTTCGATGGACTTCATTACTAAGTTACCCCGTACACCGAGTGGTTGTGATACAATATGGGTAATTGTCGATCGATTAACGAAATCTGCACATTTCTTAGCAATCAAGGAAACCGACAAGATGGAGAAACTGACTCGCATTTACATTAAGGAAGTGGTAGCACGGCATGGTGTGCCAATCTCTATCATATCGGATCGGGATGCTCGATTTACTTCAAACTTTTGGAAATCACTTCATAAGTCATTGGGAACTTGTTTGGATATGAGTACCGCATATCATCCACAGACTGACGGTCAAAGTGAACGTACGATTCAAACGCTCGAGGATATGTTACGAGCTTGTGTAATTGACTTTGGTGATAGCTGGGAAAACCAGTTACCGTTAGTGGAATTCTCTTATAACAATAGTTATCATACAAGTATTCAGGCAGCACCGTTTGAAGCTTTGTATGGTCGCAAATGTCGTTCACCAGTTTGTTGGGCTGAAATTGGTGACAGTCAGATTACAGGTCCTGAATTAGTGCACGAGACAACAGAGAAGATAGTACAAATCCGGAACCGTATGGCAGCGGCCCGGGATCGACAGAAGAGTTACGCTGATAAACGTCGTAAACCATTGGAATTCCAAGTAGGAGACCGAGTTCTTCTAAAGGTATCACCTTGGAAAGGTGTGATACGATTCGGCAAGCGCGGAAAGCTTAGTCCTCGTTACGTAGGACCTTTTGAGATCCTGAAAAGGATTGGTCCGGTTGCGTATCAACTCAAATTACCGGATGAACTCCAGTTCATGATGTCTTTCATGTATCGAACTTAAAGAAATGTCTTTCTGATGAGACATTGATTGTACCATTGGAAGAAATACAAGTGGATGAACAGTTACGATTCATTGAAGAACCAGCTGAAATCATGGACCGAGAGGTCAAACAACTTACAAAGCAAGATTCCGATAGTCAAAGTTCGGTGGAATTCAAGACGTGGTCCTGAATTCACACGGGAACGGGAAGACCAAATGATGAAGAAGTATCCTCATCTGTTCAAAATAGCAACTACCAACAATGAGAGCGCATGTTAAATTTCGGGACGAAATTTCCTTCAACAAGGGGATGACGTGATGTTTCACACATCAACACTACAAATTTCAAACTGTAAGCACAAACACTTTATTCAATTGGTTTTGTTACAAACATTTGTGCTACATTACATTTTATACATTTTATGTGCTACATTTCATATGTTACATGTTATTGTAGTACATGCATGATGAGTTACACACATTTTGCTATGTGCGGGGTTGCATAGTACAAACAGTTACAGACACTCGCTATGTGTGAGGTTACACAGCACAGTATGATCAATCACAAACAGTCACAGTTAGGTGAACTAACTAGTGTACACACAAACAGTCACATGGAACGATCACACTTAGTTGTGATGTTGCAAGCATTAGATTTTGTGTGTGAGTACACACAAGCACACGGAATGATCAAACCACACTAACACGTACGATTTAAACTCGTAAGTAGTTTCCTAACTACTCTTAGTAATTACTAATTTTCGGGACGAAAATTTTTTCAACAAGGGGATGATGTGACAATCCGATATTTTCGAATTAACCTCGTTAACCCTCGTAGGCCCAATTGTATGTTATGAGGCCCAATTGAATAGAAGTAGGCCCAATTGTAAATATGAGGCCCAAGGTAGGCCCAATTGTAAATATGAGGCCCAAGGTAGGCCCAATTGTATTTTATGATGCCAAAAGGATTAATCTAGCCCAACAATGTTACATTGGCCCAATTAATGACAATTTGGCAATTCGGATTAACTCCGTTAACTCTAGATTAAACCGAGATGTTATGTAATCGGGAAAAATCAAACCCAAAGGACTAGAATCAAGCAAAATCAGGTCCAAAGTGTTTAAATTTCAAGTATTAAACTTGTAATCACCTAAAAAAATGAGCAATTTTGACTTTTAGGTCAAAATTCGTTTATAGAATTTGGGGAAATTCGAAATTCTTCTTAAACCGTTGAAATTAATCGAATTAAAGCTTCAATTAACTTGCAATGATGATGATAATCAGTTATCCACAGTTATTAACCTCATAATTGTCGAATTTAAGCGATCATTAACTTCAAAAAAGGTAACCGAAGGCGGTTGAAGTCGAATGCATATAATGCGATAGCAATTCATCAAATTGATGTTATATAAACCCAAATCGGCATCATTAGGCTATTTCACACACTAGAATTCGAGATCAGAAGCAGTGAATAGAAGATTTGATCGGGACCTAGGCCGAACACCACCCTCAAGTTGAACTATACCAATCGGGCGTCAAAACAGGTAATTCTCGACATCTACTACACCTAATAAGGTTGATCCTAAGTCAATTTAGGCTGTTAACATCGAATCGTATGAACTACCATTCTAGGGTTCATATCTTAAACGTATTTGGGGGTTTCTTGTTTAAACAATTTAATAATCGAATTCAACCACCTGGTTAGTTTCAGAGGATGCCAATTAAGAAAAACCACTTATTAATTTGGTGATTAAACAATGAGTAGTAGGGATTCAATAGCTAGGGTCCTAAGCCAAAACGGTTTTGGGGGTTTCTTGCTTAAACGGGTTAGTAATGAAATTCGATCGCACATATAGATTCAGAAGGATGCGTTTGAGATAATATTCATGTCAATTTTATGAAACAAGAAGAAATTTTAAGACTTTAAGTTTTAGGGTTCTTCATGAAAAAAGTTTTTGAAGATTTGGTTCAAAAGAGTTTTGTAGTCGAATTAATCTTGATAATGAGTTTCGAAATGCATACTATAACAGAACCCTCATGTTAATTTCAAAGCTTAACATCTAATTCAAGGAGGTTGAATCCAAGGGTTCTTAACCGAAATAGACTTGGGGTTTTCTAGGCAATCGATGTTTAAAATCAAATTAAGTTACACAATTGGTTGCGGATTAACCTAGTGATGAAAAGCCCTATGGTCTTGGGTTCGATTGAGTACGAATTGAGGTTCAATTGGGAACCAATTGTGTCGGGTTAATAAAACCAAAGGGGAACCGACCCTCTGGTTATTTTAAAAACGTTTAATCCGGTTTCTATTAACAAATGCGAAGCAGAGGAACTGGTTGGAACTAGGGAACTTGTTTGGGAGGTCATGGGTTCGACCCCATGCCTCACCAATATTTGGATTTAAAACTTATTTTAGTAATTCTATCATAACTTGTTCGTTATAACTCCGATTCAATCCATTTCAGTTGCGTTGGAACCGTAACGAGATTTAGAATCATATAAGATAATAAAATTTATATTTTGTTTCGAAAACGTAATCGCGTATAATTACTTTTTATTTAAATAAAATCATATATGGTTATATGATTTTACTTAAACGATTCTAAAAACACGCGTACTTTTAGATGCCCGATTCTAATTATCTAACATACGTGTGTTGACACGTATGTGATTTCAAGCACAAAACGACATCCCGAATAACACTAAGTTATTGTGTAAACACAGATCTTTCGTAGAAGTTTATCTACACGATTTTCACGCGTATTGATCATTCTGCTCACTATCAAAGGTGCGTACACGGCCCCTTTCTTATTTTAACTGTTTCGGGGGAGAAAACATGTGTAACAAACATTTTAGATACATATCACTTGCATGAGTTAGCTGTTTACATTATGTGACAACATAGCATTTAAAAGTCCTTACACTCCGAACCGTTTAGTTTGCCGTAGCGCAAAGCGTGGTAGTTGGAAATAGATCTATTAGGTTTGACAAATCTCACTTGGTAGATGGGATCTACGCAGGTGTTTGACTGACCAAACAATCATTTACTATTGTTTGTGCTAGACAATAGTGGCAAGGCAAAACATGCGATAGCATGCACTAGTCAGCTTCGGTATCGACCACTTATGTAAATAGTATATATGACTAGCTATCATGACTATGCAATGTGTGAATATGTTATCTACAAACTTGATATTCAAACTGTTGTTTTTAAACATTGTGAATGCTTAAACCTGTGTTATGCACCAACCTTTGTGTTGACTTGATTTACATGTATTCTCAGGACGCTAAGGTGTACAAGAAAGCAGGCATGGACTAGGAGATTGAGTCGCATGCATGTCTTTACATTATAATTATTTGGTTTTGAACATTTGCAACTTTGCATTGTAATTTACATTTTACAATTATTATTGTTTTAAAACGCTTCCGCAAACTTTGAAAACTTTGATGTTACAGTTTTAGACCAAAATATGTTTTGAAATTCATATAGAGGTCTTCGTTATGTCTAATGATCTGAGATCCTGGTTTGTCACGTTCCCAAACGGTATGATTCCGTTAGTTGAAAATTGGGGGTGTGACACATGGGATGACTTACTATTTATAGTAAGTTTCCATTTTAGGTAAGTTTCTTATTATAGCAAATTCACCTAAAGTTCACTTTCTATTTATTCTAGCATGCATAATTAACTTATATGGTCAAGTTATCACATAACGTCTAATCACACATAGTCAATTTATCACGTTTCTCGTTTAAAAGTTTCTATTTATAGTAAGTTGTAATAGTAAGCAAATTTCACTAAGTCTAACAATCAAACTCATCCAAATATCAATATCCTAGTCTCAAATATCCGGTTAAGCATGCTTGTTATGATTTGAACATTGTTATTTACCGATTTCCTAGTTTAAAGTTACTATTTATAGTAACCTATGTTAAATCCATTGTTTTAATAATTCTATTACATCAATGACACCTAGTATCATCATATTAATTCCAAATAACTATTTACACATAGAAATCATGTCAAGTTCATCATTCTTTGAACATTTGTAACTTAAAAGTTACTATTTTATAAACCATGGTGTAAATCAAGTTTTATAACACTTTCAACCATCAAATGCACTTAAAATCATCATACAATTCATAAATCATGGTTCTAAACACTTGCACATGACCATTTCACTATCTATTAATATTTGCAAGATTAAAGTTCCTAAAAATAGTAATAATCCTAAATAATGCTTATTTGACCATATTAACCACAATGAACCTTACAAATGTCCCCAACATCATCAATAATCATTCATTATCATTTAAAATCATCCTAGAACTTGTTAGATCATGCATGCATGCAATCAAATATAGCCATCTCTAACAACATCATCAAATGCCCAACAAATCTCATGAACATCAACATGGATCATCCTCATATCATCAAGTAAATCATAAAATCATTCAATCACAGATTCAAGAAGATGAAATTTCGTGCATGTTGTGTGTGAGTGATTGCATGTGTGTGGATTGCTTTGCATGTGTGTGTATAGGTGTTTTTATGCCACATAGACCCAAGAACTACCTTCAAAAGCTCCAAACAAGATGATATGTTGCTTGAACATGTATGGATGGCTCCTATAGTCGGCTGAGAACGAGACTCTAGTAGCTAGAATGTGATGGTGTTGATGGTAAGCTTCAACAAGCCCTCCTTCTTGACCTTCAAGCTCCAAATCTTCAAGTTAAGCTTCTTCAAGCTTGTCTATGGCTTCCAACAGTGAAAGAGAAGGTTTTCAGATGATAATGACGAAGTGCAAAATCCTGGAGCTCGAGAAATGAGGTTATAGGGTGGTTAGAAATGATTGTGTCTTGGTTTTGGCAATATTTTGCGTCTCAGAAGCTTCGCGTACCGCCAAGACAACAAAAGTAGATACTCGGCGTACCGCGGCGTGTTTCGGGATTCAAATTGCCCACCGAACCTTCGCGTACCGCCAAGACCCAATCCGGGGTCCTTTGCGTACCGCGGCGGGTCTCTGTTGAGCCCAAATCGCCTGTTTCGATTGTTTGGCTCGTTTTTCGTCGTTTGAACTATTACGTTTATCATTTCATGACCCATCAACATTGTTTTACTTGATATAGGTTTACACTAAGCCTAATTGTTGTGAAATTAGATTGTAGTTTCGTTTAGTTTACCAACGTTCGTTAATCAAGACACGTGCGCGCGTTTTACGATAATTCCTCGAATTATCGTTTTGTTGTGTGCGTTTAGACTGTTGTGCCACGTGTCACACTAGATTCACCAATGCCACGTATGTAATAATAATACAATTTATTATTTAAAATAAATAAATTCTGACCCGGAAATTACGAGGTGTTACAGATTTAGTTAGAATGTTACTTATTATTAGTTGATTATATGTGCCATGTTTGAGGACGAATAACAATTGTTAAAAGTTGATTATTTGGGATTTGGTTATAAAATAGAAAATTGAGTTGTCTGGATCTAACTAAAAACAAAGGAAACTCTGTCCGATATTCGGTAGAGTTAAAAGCATGTTGAAATAACCTAAACATCCTCAAATAAGGCTTAAGCATAGTAAGGTGGGTGATTTCTTAAATCATTTAATAGTTATAGAGACATAACAAAGTATTAATCAAGTACGAATAAATTCAAATGATCGATACGAAGGTGTACTTGATTAAGAACTTTGTTCTTAATCAAGTTTGTCTGTGTGGATAGAAAAGACTCTAGGTGAGTTCTAGACCCCACTTTTATTGGATTTTATAATTTTTGGGGCTAGGATTCATATCAACTGTTTTGTACCAACAGACACATGGTTCATATATCAAAACTTACAACTCTATGTTGATGTTTTAAAACCGATATATGAACTTTATAGTTAGAAATATGTATGTGTGCATATATACACACATATATATACACGATGAACATAAGATGTTAATATTAAAGTGGATGGAACTGAAAGGAACAAATGATACAACAATATAAATTATGGTTTTAAACCATTACCACGATTAATGATCCTAAAATGATTATTGGTTTGATTAATCATGTTTGGCTAGTCGAGACTCCCTCGGTCTAGTACAAGCAATAATATATATGTATATTTAAGGATTTTTCAAATGATTGAAGGGACTTCTAAGAAAGATTTTAAAGATTGAAAATATGATCAATTAACAAGTATTCTAAAAATAATAAAAGCCTTCCCAGGCTACGGCTATGACTATTACTAAGTTACTAGTTTGGTAATATGTCTTAAGGACCAGGATTAAGAATTAGGTTGTGAGATCACTTCGTAAACTCACGTGTTGACTTATAATATTTATATATAATAGGTTTGCATGTGCGTGACTAGCTTTACTAATCAGGGACTTGGTGTACTTAGTATTTCAGGATTATCTACTCGGTAAAATAACTCCGGTGAGTCTTGACCTCCCCTTTTTACTTTTATTTGTTTTGGGGATGTATCCGAGCTCTTTTAAAAGGATTTTTACTGAAACAATTTTTACTGAAAGGATTTTTATGGGTGTTGTTGTAAGATAAACTGTACCTCTTAGCTAGCATTGCATAGACTTAGATACGTCCGGTTATAGATGTTGGTCAAAGGCAATTCATCAAGGTAGGGGAAGGGCTGGGCCAGTGTAACCGTAATTGTAACATCAGTGCCGGAACCGTAGCCGGAATAGTAATGTGTACAATAGATCAGGTACGAACTATGTGTATTTCATGTATGCTATTATCATTTGATGTTTAATACAGAACAGATTTCAGACTCATTTCAGAATCAGAATGTAAATTCATGATTTAACAGTTGGAAACATATCTGACAACGTAGAACTATTATGTGAATGCTAGTTAGGTTATTATTATGTATAAACGTATGTGAGATGTACCGAACAAAACCATAACGGATGTTGTTACGTGAATGTTGAATGGACATATTATTCGTGTAGGGGACAACCTGTCCAAATAAATCTGTAAGTTTAACGTTCTGAATGACGTCCAATAATTAGAAAATCAAATCGAAAAGTATAGTTGTCGTCGTGTTCGTACGGGTGACGATCTGAACGAATACGCGCGAAAACCGTACGATTCGATTAAACACATAAATTAAACGTTTTTAGAAATCTGAAAATAAATAAAAGATAATTTGTTAATTTACGAGGAATTACCACCTAATTTTAAATTAATAAAATCTATTTTTAAAAATCCTAACGTTTCGTTACGAAAACAATAGAAAACCGACGTTCTATCGCAAAATCGAGTGGAACCGATCGAGCCCGAACGTGTCTGATCAGGAAAGACATAAAGATGACATTAAATGCCATTTATTCATCCCCAACTACCACACTCTCTCTCTAACCCATCATCCTCAATCTCTAAAAACCTTAACCTATCTCACTCAATCCTTAACCAAATCGGACGTTCTTGGCGTCAAAAAAGACCGGGAAACGAGTAGTTCGCGAAGAGACGAAGAGATCGAGCTCAAGATCATCAAAGTTGAGGTAAAAACGAGCAAGAACAGTCGTTTTCTTTTAGGGTTTTCCCCTTTTCGAACACCTGGCCATTTCAGCCGATCCTTGCTTTTCAAAACCTATAGGAAACACACGAAACTAGTCTAGAATGGTTTCGGAACTTGGGAACACCTTGATTTGGTCTCAATCTTGAAAATGGTAGCATGAAGGGCTCGGCCACAGGACAGGCGAATTAGCCTAAGCTGATGCAGCTCGGGCGAATGGCCTTATGCGAATTGATTCCATAGCCGAATGGGCACCTTCTTTGCACGAGTTGGGCAGTTGAAGGAACCTCTGGTTCGTCCGACACTTCACATGAACGGACAAAGGGGAGAAGGAGCTTACTAAATGAATGGAACTACATTCGTATGCTCTACTCGTTCGTATTCCATGATCATTCGCATGCTTGGTGTCAAACGAATGAGATCCATCCGCAGGACAACATAGTGCGATGGAAGACTCCTTCGTATGACCAATAAATGCTAAGAGAATCCAAGTGCATGGAATGTGGGACCAGCCTAAACCATAAAGAAATGAGGTTGTGGAATGGGTTGAACATGGGTTAGCCGAACATGGTGCATTAGGGTTTTATGTAGGGTATGCCGGTTTTGTGTGTATCTATACAAAGGATTTGAAACCCAAAATTTTTCCAAACAAATTTAACATCTAAACAAGTGTTGGTAGTAATCATGAGATCATCACTTATGGGTTTTACTAAGAGAAATAATTAAAGATCAAGGGCGGGAACTTGGAAGATGGTTTGAGTGTTAACTGAATATGGAACTATCAAAGTGTAAAGGGTTTTAGTCAAGCTAACAAATTAAGGACAATGGGATAATCACAACAAATTAGGAGCGTGTTAAGGGATTATGTGTTTCAAAGAACTAAGGAAACGAGTGGAAATCCATGGCCGAAGCAACTCATTCGGCGAATGACTCAGCCGAATGGACATGTCAATCGAATGATTCATTCGGCGAATGACTCATTCGTTCGCCCAAGTCATTCTGTAAGCATTCATTCGGCCGAATGGCTTCATTCTTAGAGCCATTCGCCCGAATGGGTCTGTAAGACATATAAATTTAACTGTAAACATAATCAAACACATATCAATCAATATAAACATTAAGAACAATATGGAAATACTGAATTCATTAATAATAAACTTTATACACCAAAAGATCATATACAGATGAATCACAAAACTGAACTAGGGACATTTATGCACCAACATACTCCCCCTTGGACCTAGTTCTTTGTTTTGCAGCATCCTTCTTGAAGTACTTGTCTAAGATGGCTTTCCAGTCTGATCCTGCATGAATCCTGAAAACCATACAAATCCTGATCACCCTCATGAACTGTAATGCCTGCTCCATATCTTTAACATCAAAGAAGATCTGGTGAAAGTAGAGAATTTTGACATCGTTGTGTGACAAATTAGTCAACCACATCGGGTCAAATATACGTTCAGTCTCCCATTTCTTGTCTTTGCAGAGCACCACTACAGCCTCTCCAGTACGCCCGTCAAAATACCACTATCGGAAGCCTTCCATAAAGTCTTGACGCATCTTCCTCAATGGAATCTTCTTCATGACTTTAGGAGGTAGCCACTTCAGGATGACTTTATGCTTGCGGGTATCTCCATCAATCTCGGGTAAGTAATATCTTTCAGGTTGCTGAGGCCTGAAGTTCACCCACCTCTTCCTGTACTCATACTGTATTTGCCTAGAGAACCAGGCAGACATCCCTGAGTCTTCACTGTACAGCATCTTCAAGCGTGCAAGATGATTGACTTCGAAGCCAGGCAACGTCTTGAAAACATGTGGATGCTTGAAGTACTGGATTCCCTGCTCTCTCTTGACTGCATAGCACTGTAAGTCATGGAAGTATGCCCAGCTAATGATTTGACCTCCGGCCTTGTAGCCTTTGGTCCTATAGAGTTTGGTGTGCGTAGCTGGCATTTTCTCAGCGCTCTCTTTCTTCAGTGTCTCCCAATATGCTTTCCATTCTTCTTTCCTCTGTTGAATGTCATCAGTTGAAGACTCACCACCATTGACCTTTTCTTCAACGTTTATGTGCAGTTCATCTTCAGTATCTTTTCCAAACAGGTCAGTGAAAGTACGCAGCTCGTCTTCAGCTGAAGTGTACTTTGGAGTCTCTTCCTCTGTAACATCCTCCAATATAACCTCATCAACATCATCAAAAATTTCAGGAGAAGGCACATCATAAACAGGAGCTGAGGTGTCATCAATCACAACCTGTCCAGGTTCAACCTGAACAGCTCTGCTATCTGCTCCTTTGTTAAGCAGTGAATAATCTCTCCCTCCTCCTTGTCATAACTAACTTAGTGTTGTATAATGCCCTGAGCGTCTAAAATCATCGTAAGTGTCTCGTCCAATCGACGTCTCAAGGGCACAGCTTCGACTTCCTCAGTTTCTGCAGGTTCTTCTGTTTGAGTAGGAGGAGGAGAAGGAGCCTTATGTAACAACAGTGCCGGAACCCTCACCGGAACAGTGATCTCTACAGTACATGAACAATAGAACAGGTACGAACCATATACATTTCAGTATGTTTCATATTCATATCATTTATCATTATCATTTTGTGTTGTCATAGAACAAATTCAGAAACATTTAGCAGAAACACAGTTCAGAACAATGGTTCTTGAGTCAGATAATTATCTGGCAACACAGAACCCTCATGTAATTATTTGTTAGGATTTATTATGTAATAACGTATGTGAGGCTTTAAAGAACAAAACAACACGAATATCGTTACGTGAATGCTAAATTGACGGGTTATTCGTATAGGTGACGATCTGTACGAATATATCAGAAAGTTTAACGTTCTGAATGATATTCTATAATTAGAAAACAAGATTGAAAAGTATAGTTATCGTTGTGTTCGTACGGGTGACGATTCGAACGAATACGCGCGACAACCGTACGATTCAATTTAAATAATTAGAAGATATTAATTAATTTATTAGGAATCACAACCTTGAATAATTAAATGATCTCTAATTTTATAAATCGTGTCGTTCGTCGCGAAAATTACGCGAAACGGCATTTTTCGCGAAACCGAACGAGATCAAACGACCGGATATTTGGGGGAAATTAATGTGGTCATAAATGACCACACCAACCCATTCCACCCCTTCTCCCTCCCTCAATCTCGTCCTACCCTCTCTCTCTCTAGTTCCTCACAAGAAAACCACCTTCTTTCTAAGTTTTGAAAGCTTAAATCTCGTTGGATTCAAGTGTTCTAGGCGTCATTACGATCCTCTCATCTTGTAGATTACAGAAGTACAAGTATTTCGAGTTTTCATCCACAAAATCTGTGGTAAATGACCACTTTAAATTCGGTTTTAGGGTATTACACGAACCCATTATTGTTTGATGCTTGTAATCGGTTTACACACTGACAAAACACATAGGATAAATACATATGAACAACCTAGATACATTGGAAAACTAAATTGTAACAGGTTAAGGGCGAAATGAGGATTAACTTTACAGGTTCGCGAGGCTGAGAACTGATGCAGGTTCGTCTATGGCGGCCGAACCCTTGGATTTGTTGGCCAAACCTTCATAAGGAAAACGAACCTTGCTACGAACCCTGTACCAGCCTGCACCGAACCCTGTGGGTCTGTACACGAACCTGTCATCCTTGAACGAGCCTGCAACGAACCTGTAGCCACTGCTGAGCAGCGAACCTAACGACCTGACCGAACCATTATGAGTGAGGCGAACCCTAAAGATCACCGAACCCTATTTCCGAACCCTGGATGTGCAGCGAACCTGTAGTTTCAGACGAACCATTTGTTTCTTAGCCGAACCATAGTTGCCGAACCTTTACTAGGGGCGAACCCTCCCTGGCCGAACCTTAAGGGTTCGTTGGAGAGGTGACATTAGCCGAACCATGTGGGGCAACTTCTAAAAGGTTCGCTGCCCTGGGTGTGTTGAACCTGGTTGAACATTTCAAACCTTAGCTTGCATGGCACCTAGGGCTGGAATACATAAACATGCATGAAGTAAACATGTGTGTGCATGGATAAGGGTAAAACCCTAAGTATGTATGCATGAATAGCATGATAAGGGTTATTTTGAAAACTAACAATTTAACCTAAGTGTTACTCTCTAATTAATTAGTCTAAAACACTTGGAATCATAGTGTGCATTGCCAAGGAAGTATTAGGCGCCATGGAAATCCTAAACTCAAGTCTTGAAGTCAATTGAAGCCAAAGTTTGTCATGGGGCCTAAGTGGGCCCAATAGGGTTTAACTAAGCTCATTATACATTAGATGTTAGTTAAATTCAAGTAATGATGTTTACATAAAATAAAGGTGTTATAAATTTATAAAAGTTAATTTAATAATTTCTAAAGTCTTGTTTAATTGGAAATGTAATTTATAAATGTCATTGGTTTCTTTTAAATTAAATTGTTATAAAAGTTAGTTGTAATATCGTTGACCGGGATTTTGTTGTAAAATTGACAATGTAATTGGCTGGATTTTAAACAGAAAACAAAGGAAACTCTGCCGAAATTTCTAAAAATGTAAAAGTAAGTTATAAATTAAGTGAATAATCGGGTTAAACTAAACATTTCAAACAAATCAAAAAATTTCAAACGAATCAAACAAAACATTTGGACAAATCAAGTGGTTGAGTTCAACGAATCGAACGAAACATTTTGACGAAACAAGTGTGGGATTTCAGTGAATCAAACGAAACAATCTTTGCAAAGGTAATATTCAATGTCCAACAAACCAAGTGTTTGTTGAACAACGAATCAAGTGTACAATGGATCAATGAATCTAGTATTCTATGATCAACGAATCAAGTACATCTTGTAACAGAATCAGACGAATCAGTAAATCATTTTCAAGGGAAAGCCTGGGAAATATCAAAGATAACATATGCCAAAACGAATCAAGAACGAAACAAAAACCCTACATTTCAAGAAGTCCTAGCTAGACCGTTTGATTTGTAGGTCATATGTTTTGTGATATTTACAGATTTCCTAACTACTAAGTACCTAGATTGACAGACTAGTCTACTCGAGTTTGACCAAGGCCCCAATCATTAGGACTTAGATTTTATTAAATGTTTATTTATTTATGTACTTAAGCATTTATAACTGTTTATACAATTACTATGGTTGATCATATTGCGTGATGAACTCATGAAATCAACATGGATTTCAAATGGTTGTAATTACAGGGACAACAAACAGAAGAACTTATGGGATTGTGTTAAGGGTAAAAATGCTTAATTATCATTAACAGCAGTGTCATATGCATATTAGTATGTGGTGGGATGTTGGCTAGGGCTTGTCCCTTACATATGCCCTATATATAAGCATACCGATGTGGATATTACATGTGGTGTTAATGAGGTTAGGGTCTTTACCAAAGGAGGTTTTCAAATCATTTTCAATTACTAAAACTATATGAACTCACCAACCATGTGTTGATTTTATTTTTGCATGACTTCTCAGGTGACGAACAGGTCAATTGAAGAGTTGTTTCTTTTGGACTAGGTTACAGATAGAGGACCTAGCTTTTTGGACCTGCATATTTTTGGACATCATACATAGTTATTTTGTATATCTTGTGCAAATACAAGATTGAAGATTTATGTTGTTATAGTAGATTTACATTGTTAAATTATAAACTTAACTGATGTAATTTAACTTTGTAATTCTATTTTATTTTAGCAAGTTTCTCATTTATATATCATGTGCAATGTAAACAATCTGATCATTTCGATTATCACTCTCGATATCGCGCCCCAGGAACCTTCCGCCCGTCGGGGAAACCCGATCCTACCCTGCCGGCTCGGGGTGTGACAGATTGGTATCAGAGCCATGGTTATAGAGAAACATAGGTCACTTATTTAAACGGTTTGGCCTAGACTATAACCTAGGGACCATGCATATAGAGAAACATGACTTAGGAGTTTCTTGTATACTGTCTTCTATATTTGATCATTTCACTAACCAATAACTTTATTGGTTATGATCAGAATGCCGCCACGAAGACAACCTCCTCTGTTGACATCAACACAAGACCAAGCTCCACATTCTTCGACACCATCACCACCTGATTCACCACCGCCACCTCCTCCTCCCCCTCCTCCTTTGATTACCCAAACATCTGGTTCGGGTACAACACCTACCCTGGATCCTGCTACTATTGCTCTGGTGACGTTACTGAGTAGCCAGATGACAAATCAGATGAAAGAGGCAATACCGGAGATGTTCCTTCGTCTTCGCAACGAGATCAACAACACTGGAAACTCATCTGGAGAAGCCGGTGGAAATACTGGAGGTTCATCCCATTACTCCTACAAGTCATTTGTAGGATGTAAACCACCCAGCTTCAGTGGGTCTGAAGGAGCCGTTGGATTAATCCAATGGATTGAAAAGATAGAAGCTACTCTGGATCTTTGTAGCTGCCCCGAACACCACAAGGTCCGTTACTCAGCTGGAACATTCAACAAACGGGCTCTGACTTGGTGGAATGGTCAGATCAACGCCCGATGAAGAGAAGAAGCTATGGCCATGCCATGGGAAGATTTCAAGACACTGCTACGAACAGGATTCTGTCCCAAGAATGAGCTGCAGAAACTGGAGGTTGAGTTATCCAACCATGTGATGAAGGGGGCTGATCACATGGGTTACACTACTCGTTACCACGAGTTAGTTGCTTTGGTGCCAGACATGGTACCAACCTTGGAGAAAAAGATAGACAGATATGTGGGTGGACTTCCCGCCTGTATTCAGGGCATGGTTGTTTCAGCCAACCCTACTACTGTTGAATCTACAGTGAGATTGTCTGGGAAACTCACTGATCTCGTGGTAGCCTCTGGAGTCCTAAAGAAGGAGGCTGAACCCAGCAAGAACAAAGCTGAGTCTTCAAAGAAACCCCACCACCACCATAAGAAGAAACAGAAGACCATCAAGAACTACACGGTGGCCACACCTCTTCAACAAGTAGCAGCAGCACCACAGAATCTCAACCGCAAACCCTACACTGGCACGTTTCCTCTGTGTGCCAAGTGCCAGTATCATCACATTGCTAACTCTCCCTACAAGCAATGCACGGGATGTGGAAGAAAGGGCCATTGGGTCCAATACTGCCGGATGACACCTAACCAAGCAGCCAACAATGCTGCTTTGGCTCTCCCTCCACCAGCTAATCAGAACAATGGTGGATGCTATAACTGTGGCGAACAAGGCCACTTTGCGAAGAACTGCCCGAAGAAGGCACAACCAGCAGTTCAAGCACCCCGTGGACGAGCCTTTGCCATAGGAGCACCAGCTGCACGCCAGGACCCAAATGTGGTCACTGGTACATTTCTCTTACATGAATTTTATGCATATGTTCTGTTTGATACTGGTGCGGATCAGAGTTTTATATCTACCGATTTTGCATGCCGATTAGATTTCATAGAGGAACAGTTAGATTCCCCTTACATTATAGAAGTAGCTAACGGGAAACAGATCACAGTTAGTACAGTTTATAGGAACTGCCCATTGATCTTTAATGATTATACATTTACCATCTATTTGATACCGATGGAGCTGGGTAGTTTCGATATCATTGTTGGAATGGATTGGCTTTCGTCTCATCCAGTGGAGTTCATCTGCTCTGAAAAGCTGCTTCGAATTCCATTTCCGAGAGATCGTGTATTGGAAGTGAAAGGGGATCAAGCAAAACGAAGTGTCAAAATCATCTCTTGCATAAAGGCGCATAAGTGTCTACAGAAGCAGTGTGTGGCGTTCTTGGCTCATGTGGTGGAAAAAGGGAAGGATAAGAAAAAGATTCAAGATGTACCGGTAGTGAAAGATTATCCTGAAGTGTTTCCTGAAGACCTACCAGGTTTGCCACCTGTGCGACCGGTAGAGTTTCGTATTGACTTAATTCCTGGAGCAACCCCAGTTGCTAAATCTCCTTACAGGTTAGCACCTTCAGAGATGCAGGAATTGTCTAATCAGTTACAGGAGCTACTTGACAAAGGTTTCATTAGACCGAGCTACTCACCTTGGGGAGCTCCGGTCTTGTTCGTGAAGAAGAAAGATGGATCGTTCAGAATGTGCATAGATTACAGGGAGCTGAACAAACTAACCATCAAGAATCGGTATCCATTGCCGAGGAATGATGATTTGTTTGACCAACTGCAAGGAGCTCAATATTTCTCAAAGATTGACTTGCAGTCTGGATATCATCAGCTGAGAGTTCAAGATGAAGACATACCGAAAGCGGCTTTCCGAACCAGATACGGGCACTATGAATTTTTGGTGATGCCCTTCGGATTGACAAATGCACCTGCGGTTTTCATGGACCTTATGAACCGAGTGTGCAAGCCGTACTTGGATCAGTTTGTCATTGTCTTTATTGATGACATACTGATTTATTCCAAGACCAAGACAGAACATGAGCAGCACCTCAGAAAGATCTTGGAGCTATTGAAGGAAAAGAAACTTTATGCCAAATTCTCTAAATGTGAATTCTGGCTAAGAGAAGTTCAATTTCTGGGTCATGTAGTCAACAGCGAGGGAATTCATGTAGATCCTGCCAAGATCGAGGCGATAAAGAATTGGGACCCTCCGAAGACACCGACGGAGATACGGTCTTTTCTAGGATTGGCAGGTTACTACAGAAGGTTGATCTCAAACTTTTCTAAGATAGCCTTGCCACTCACCAAGTTAACTCAGAAAAGTGAACCGTTTGTGTGGGAGCAGAAACAAGAGGATGCTTTCCAGACCCTGAAACAGAAACTATGTGATGCTCCAATCCTATCTCTCCCAGAGGGCTGTGATGATTTTGTTGTATACTGTGATGCTTCCCATCAGGGACTTGGTTGTGTGTTAATGCAACGGGACAAAGTCATAGCCTATGCATCAAGACAGTTAAAGATTCATGAGAAGAATTACACTACTCATGATCTTGAACTGGGAGCTGTAATTTTCGCATTGAAGATTTGGAGACATTACTTATATGGCACCAAGTGTACCATATTCACTGATCACAAAAGTCTACAACATATTTTTGACCAGAAGGAACTCAACATGCGACAACGCCGTTGGGTTGAACTTCTGAATGATTATGATTGTGTGATCAGGTACCATCCGGGAAAGGCGAACGTTGTAGCTGATGCCTTGAGCCGGAAGGAATGGGTCAAACCCCTACGTGTTAGAGCAATGGGGATAACCGTGCAGACCAGTTTAAGTGACAAGATTATTCAAGCACAACAAGAAACACTTGACCGAGGTAATCTGAAGAAGGAACTTGATTGTGGAGAAGAGAAACAGTTCGACACGAAGCCTGATGGAATGATCTATTACCGGGAACGTATATGGATCCCGGCGGTAGACGAATTGAGAAGACTAATCTTTGATGAAGCACACAAGACTAAATACTCCGTTCACCCAGGCGCTGATAAAATGTACCAAGACTTGATTGGATTTTATTGGTGGCCGGGGATGAAGAAAGACATAGCTGAGTATGTCGGTCAGTGTCTGACGTGTGCGAAGATAAAGGCGGAACACCAGAGACCGTCAGGTTTACTGGAACAGCCTGAGATTCCGCTCTGGAAGTGGGAACAAATAGCTATGGATTTCATTACCAAGCTACCCCGCACTTCCAGTGGTCATGATACGATATGGGTGATCATTGATCGTTTAACAAAATCTGCTCACTTCTTGCCTATGCGTGAGACTTTCACGATGGACAAACTGGCAAGACTGTACATCAATGAGATAGTGGTACGTCATGGTGTGCCATTGTCTATTATTTCAGACAGAGATAGCAGATTTACATCAAGGTTCTGGCAATCACTACAGAAATCTCTGGGGACACAGTTAAATCTGAGTAGAGCTTACCACCCACAAACGGATGGTCAAAGCGAGCGCACAATTCAAACCCTAGAGGATATGTTAAGAACCTGTGTTTTGGATTTCGGTGGAAATTGGGACTCTCATTTGCCACTGATCGAGTTCTCCTACAACAACAGTTATCACAGCAGTATCGGATGTGCACCATTCGAGGCTCTCTATGGTCGGAAATGTCGATCACCGATCTGTTGGACTGAAGTCGGAGACAATCGAATAACTGGGCCAGAACTTATTCAGGAAACCACTGATAAGATTGCTCAGATTCAAAGAAGACTACAAGCTACAAGGAGCAGACAAAAGAGCTATGCTGACAAACGGCGTAAGCCGTTGGAATTCCAAGTGGGAGGCCGAGTCATGTTGAAGGTATCCCCATGGAAAGGCGTTGTACGCTTTGGGAAGAAAGGCAAATTAGCACCATGATATGTGGGACCGTTCGAAATCATCGAACGTATTGGTCCTGTAGCTTATCGACTGAGATTACCGAATGAACTCAGTGGTGTGCATGACGTGTTTCACGTCTCAAACCTAAAGAAATGCCTTGCTGACGAGTCTCTCATCATTCCAATTGAAGAAATCCAAGTGGATGAGCAATTACACTTCATTGAGGAACCTTTGGAGATTATGGATCGCAAGGTTAAACAACTGAGGCGAAGCCGTATTCCGATTGTAAAGGTTTGATGGAATTCAAGACGTGGACCTGAGTTTACTTGGGAACGCGAAGAGCACATGAAGTCAAAGTATCCCCAACTGTTTGAAGAGGAAGCTGTACCCGATCACAACTCTTAAATTTCGGGACGAAATTTCTCCAACAAGGGGAGACTGTAACAACAGTGCCGGAACCCTCACCGGAACAGTGATCTCTACAGTACATGAACAATAGAACAGGTACGAACCATATACATTTCAGTATGTTTCATATTCATATCATTTATCATTATCATTTTGTGTTGTCAGAGAACAAATTCTGAAACATTTAGCAGAAACACACTTCAGAACAATGGTTCTTGAGTCAGATAATTATCTGGCAACATAGAACCCTCATGTAATTATTTGTTAGGATTTATTATGTAATAACGTATGTGAGGCTTTAAAGAACAAAACAACACGAATATCGTTACGTGAATGCTAAATTGACGGGTTATTCGTATAGGTGACGATCTGTACGAATATATCAGAAAGTTTAACATTATGAATGATATTCTATAATTAGAAAACAAGATTGAAAAGTATAGTTATCGTCGTGTTCGTACGGGTGACGATTCGAACGAATACGCGCGACAACCGTACGATTCAATTTAAATAGTTAATTAAATATTTTAAATTTAAATAATTAGAAGATATTAATTAATTTATTAGGAATCACAACCTAGAATAATTAAATGATCTCTAATTTTATAAATCGTGTCGTTCGTCGCGAAAATTACGCGAAACGGCAATTTTCGCGAAACCGAACGAGATCAAACGACCGGATATTTGGGGGAAATTAATGTGGTCAAAAATCACCACACCAACCCATTCCACCCCTTCTCCCTCCCTCAATCTCGTCCTACCCTCTCTCTCTAGTTCCTCACAAGAAAACCACCTTCTTTCTAAGTTTTGGAAGCTTAAATCTCGTTGGATTCAAGTGTTCTAGGCGCCATTACGATCCTCTCATCTTGTAGATTACAGAAGTACAAGTATTTGGAGTTTTCATCCTCAAAATCTGAGGTAAATGACCACTTTAAATTCGGTTTTAGGGTATTACACGAACCCATTATTGTTTGATGCTTGTAATCGGTTTACACACTCACAAAACACATAGGATAAATACATATGAACAACCTAGACACATTGGAAAACTAAATTGTAACAGGTTAAGGGCGAAATGAGGATTAACTTTACAGGTTCGCGAGGCTGAGAACTGATGTAGGTTTGTCTATGGCGGCCGAACCCTTGGATTTGTTGGCCAAACCTTCATAAGGAAAACGAACCTTGCTACGAACCCTGTACCAGCCTGCACCGAACCCTGGGGGTCTGTACACGAACCTGTCATCCTTGAACGAGCCTGCAACGAACCTGTAGCCACTGTTGAGCAACGAACCTAACGACCTGACCGAACCATTATGAGTGAGGCGAAACCTAAAGATCACCGAACCCTATTTCCGAACCCTGGATGTGCAGCGAACCTGTAGTTTCAGACGAACCATTTGTTTCTTAGCCGAACCATAGTTGCCGAACCTTTACTAGGGGCGAACCCTCCCTGGCCGAACCTTAAGGGTTCGTTGGAGAGGTGACATTAGCCGAACCATGTGGGGCAACTTCTAAAAGGTTCGCTGCCCTGGGTGTGTTGAACCTGGTTGAACATTTCAAACCTTAGCTTGCATGGCACCTAGGGCTGGAATACGTAAACATGCATGAAGTAAACATGTGTGTGCATGGATAAGGGTAAAACCCTAAGTATGTATGCATGAATAGAATGATAAGGGTTATTTTGAAAGCTAACAATTTAACCTAAGTGTTACTCTCTAATTAATTAGTCTAAAACACTTGGAATCATAGTGTGCATTGCCAAGGAAGTATTAGGCGCCATGGAAATCCTAAACACAAGTCTTGATGTCAATTGAAGCCAAAGTTTGTCATGGGGCCTAAGTGGGCCCAATAGGGTTTAACTAAGCTCATTATACATTAGATGTTAGTTAAATTCAAGTAATGATGTTTACATAAAATAAAGGTGTTATAAATTTATAAAAGTTAATTTAATAATTTCTAAAGTCTTGTTTAATTGGAAATGTAATTTATAAATGTCATTGGTTTCTTTTAATTTAAATTGTTATAAAAGTTAGTTGTAATATCGTTGACCAGGATTTTGTTGTAAAATAGACAATGTAATTGTCTGGATTTTAAACAGAAAACAAAGGAAACTCTGCCAAAATTTCTAAAAATGTAAAAGTAAGTTATTATAACTAACCATGGAATTTGGGGTCATAAAAAGGGGTAACTGAGTTAGATTAGATTCTAGATACACTTAGTACTAAGACACTTAGTTGTACACACAACAAGACCCAACCTTAGGTTCAACGACTACTACGCGTACTTATTATATTCGAATTCTTATAAAATAACTCAGGAACTGAAGAAAACTAAGCTACAAAAAGAGCGATTTTGTGTTAAATCAATTACATAGCAGCACAGGTGAGTTCATTGCCCCTTTTCTAACATTTTGTTTTAAAACGCGGGGATGAGAAGCATGCGTAAACTGTTCATTTAAATTGTTTACTTAAATGCCTTTGATTTTATATGTTTACATATATAACTGTTATCCTAGACCATGTCTAGGAAGATTTTATGCAAGTTTTACTAAACTTATTTACTTATAAATTAAGTGAATAATCGGGTTAAACTAAACATTTCAAACAAATCAAAACATTTCAAACGAATCAAACAAAACATTTGGACAAATCAAGTGGTTGAGTTCAACGAATCAAACGAAACATTTTGACGAAACAAGTGTGGGATTTCAGTGAATCAAACGAAACAATCTTTGCATGGGGTAATATTCAATGTCCAACAAACCAAGTGTTTGTTGAACCACGAATCAAGTGTACAATGGATCAATGAATCTAGTATTCTATGATCAACGAATCAAGTACATCTTGTAACAGAATCAGACGAATCAGTAAATCATTTTCAAGGGAAAGCCTGGGAAATATCAAAGATAACATATGCCAAAACGAATCAAGAACGAAACAAAAACCCTACATTTCAAGAAGTCCTAGCTAGACCGTTTGATTTGTAGGTCATATGTTTTGTGATATTTACAGATTTCCTAACTACTAAGTACCTAGATTGACAGACTAGTCTACTCGAGTTTGACCAAGGCCCCAATCATTAGGACTTAGATTTTATTAAATGTTTATTTATTTATGTACTTAAGCATTTATAACTGTTTATACAATTACTATGGTTGATCATATTACGTGATGAACTCATGAAATCAACATGGATTTCAAATGGTTGTAATTACAGGGACAACAAACAGAAGAACTTATGGGATTGTGTTAAGGGTAAAAATGCTTAATTATCATTAACAGCAGTGTCATATGCATATTAGTATGTGGTGGGATGTTGGCTAGGGCTTGTCCCTTACATATGCCCTATATATAAGCATACCGATGTGGATATTACATGTGGTGTTAATGAGGTTAGGGTCTTTACCAAAGGAGGTTTTCAAATCATTTTCAATTACTAAAACTATATGAACTCACCAACCATGTGTTGATTTTATTTTTGCATGACTTCTCAGGTGACGAACAGGTCAACTGAAGAGTTGTTTCTTTTGGACTAGGTTACAGATAGAGGACCTAGCTTTTTGGACCTGCATATTTTTGGACATCATACATAGTTATTTTGTATATCTTGTGCAAATACAAGATTGAAGATTTATGATGTTATAGTAGATTTACATTGTTAAATTATAAACTTAACTGATGTAATTTAACTTTGTAATTCTATTTTATTTTAGCAAGTTTCTCATTTATATATCATGTGCAATGTAAACAATCTGATCATTTCGATTAGCACTCTCGATATCGCGCCTCGGGAACCTTCCGCCCGTCGGGGAAACCCGATCCTACTCCGCCGGCTCGGGGTGTGACACCTTAGCACTCTTATCGTGCTTGGTCTTTGTCCTGATCTCAGGAGGAGGGCCTTGCTCATCAGCATCATCTGTACTGGAAGAACTAGCAGACCCGCTCCCTGACTCATCTTCATCATCACCATCAGAGTCATCATCTTTGTCTGACTCTTCATAATCATCCTTCTCCTCATCAGATTCCTCTTCTTCTTCTTTCTCTTCATCTGAATCATCAGAGTTAGCTGCAGTGCCTTCAATCCTTTGAGTGCCCTCTTTTGAACTTTCATCAAGTTCAGCAAGTCGGGCATTTTCAGCTTCCAGGACAAGGATATGGTCATTGAAATTAGTGGCAGTCAGAGCCAACTGATTGTGCTCGTCAATGTATTTTAGCAGTTGTTCCTCCTGTTGAGCTGATCTTGCTCTCAGATCTGTCCTTTGATCTGCAGCTTGAAGCAACAAAGTATCCTGATCAGTAATCCTCTTAGTGAGCTGAGCAATCACTAACTCCTGCTCTCTGTTCTTCTTCTCTTGCTCCAGGTTTCTTTCCATCAACCTAAGGACCATACTGTTCAGTGTACTCAGATGCTCGACAACTGAAACAGTAGGTATAATTAGATCAGAGCGTGTGGTGGAAGGACCAGTAGAGGCAGTAGTGTAAATAGGAGCTGAATACCAGAGGTAGTCAGAGGGGCAACAGTGGAATGTGTCGGAACAACCCTTGACCTAGCCAGTGAAAAAACTGTAACTGCTGCCACTGATGAAACAGTCGTTGTAGCAGCAATTGACAGTTCTGACCTCCTCTGAAAGAGAAACCTAGTCCTTTTCCTCTTTCCTAAGGAAGATGAAGTGGCCTGACTAGCAGCAGTAGCAGTCACAGCTGCAGTGGCTGAAGAAGAAGTATGTGGAGGAGGTGAGATGTCAAACTCTGGGATAAAAGAAGGATCAATAATCTCTTCAAGCTCAGTTTCACTGCGTCTCTTCCTCTTCTTTATCAGTCTACCTCCCACCCATACATCTTCAAACTCATCATCATGAGTGTCCTCTGAATCTGAACTCTCAGCACCTTCCTCTCCTCCGTCCTCACCACCGGCATCCTCTGATTCATCTGAATCCTCTTTATCTTCTGCAGATGTAGTACCAGTCATCTCAAGTGGAGTAGATACTGTGGCTGTAGTAGTGGCCATAAAATCCAGATCCATCAAAGAATCAATATCCACATCATCATCAGCAGCAGATGTACTGACTCCAGCAACAGTGCTAACACCAACAGCACTAACACCAGCAGCAGTAATACTGACATCAGCAGCGGCACTAACATCAACACGAGCACCTGCATCTCCTCCACTAACACCAGTACCACCACTACCTACATCACCAGCACCCTCATCTCCATCATCATCACCATCATCACCAGGAACAACAATATCCTCCATGTCAGAGTCTGTGTCATCGTGCCTCCATCTCCTACCACCTGGAGCCACATAATCGGGTCTTATAAGATGACCAAACAGTGAACGAACAGGAGGCTTCCTCTCCTTCCCTCTGTAAGACATCACTCTGTTGAGAGTGATATCACTCATGTGCTCTAGACGAATAACATCAGTGCTGATCTTCGGCAAGTCAGGCAACTGAGCCTCAATAATCTGCTGGAGGAACCGAGGGTACAATAGACGAATAACATCAGTTGAAAGGCCTGTTCAGCCCCAAGGCAACGAATGCACACTGAATAGTCTCCCTCATATCATCAAAACCACCTCTCCTAGAGCCCAGGCAGTGAACAAGCACATGCGCTAGATACTTGAACTGTGGAGACATGAATGCTTTGTTGAGAATCACAGCTCAAAGATCACCTTCATACTTGCACCACATGAAACATCCAGGAACCAAATAGCGGTCAAGTAGAATCGGCTGATCTGGTGTATCCTGAAAACCACATATCCTCCTGATATGCTCAGCAGAGACAACTACGTCATGGCCTAGCACCTTGCTCCTGATGACTGGTGGCTCAACCTCGCAGTCAATGTCAGCAGATCTCCAGAAGTCCTGCTGATGAGACTGAAAGGGCACATGAACAGTAGAAATAGCAGCAAAGATCCTGGAACATCGCAGAAAAGTTATAATCTCAGTGAAGTGACGGGCATTCGCCGTGGTAAGATCCAGGTGTGGACAAATGTTGTTCTTGGTCACTGATTTGTATCCAGCCATAGTGAAAAACAAAGAAATACACATGTTAGTACAATTCAGTTGATCAGTAGAATCAAATCAGAACAATTAACAAGTAGATCATTTGGCCGAATGTAATTGATTTGGCCGAATGATCCTTGGTCTAATGAGCATATTGACCGAATGAGTCATTCTGTAGAATGAGCCATTCGCCGAATGAGACATTCGCCGAATGGGCCATGGTTGACTGTTGAGATTCAAACTCCAGTTGTTAAATTTTCAAATCAGCGCATAAAAATCATACACCCATACTTAGAATCGACCGTTTAACACTATTAAAACAGGTCTAATGAGGTTTCAAGTTCATTTTGTCCATTTATTTTGAAGCGACAAGTTAGAACCCTAAAACCCTAGATTTTGAACTGTTTTCAGAGATTCCACGGTCAATAGTCGACTATATTGGATCCACAAGTACCTGAGAGGATGAAGATATGAAATATCAGTATGCGGTTGAGTGAAATGAAGAAAAAATCAGAAAAGTAGTATGAAGTGTGATTCGAGCGAATAACACACACTTAAGGGCGAGAGAATGAAAATGGGGAGAATGGGGTAGTTCGGCCGAAACAAATGTTTAAATAGCAACAGTCATTCGCCAAATGAGTCAAGCGAATGAACTATTTCGCCCGAAATTCATTCGGCCGAATGAGCTCCAAACTCAATGTTCATTCGGCGAATGAAGCAAACGAATGCCTTCATTCGGCCCAGGTTGATTTGGCCGAAAGACTCATTCGCTGGAATGAAGTCATTCGGTCGAATGAGTCATTCTCCATGTTCATTCGTACGAATGAGACTTCGCACTAACAAAACACAACTTGATTTCAAAATTTAACATTATGATCATTTAAATGGGTGCCATTATGAAGATAAGTCTGATGGGTGATGGATTCAGTTATGACAGACATCTGAATCTACAAATGATCATTTAAAACAAATTTTGAAAAATAGAAACTCTTTTTGTGTTTTTCTGAAACACAATACAACTGTACAACTAGCAACTAATAACAAAGAAACACATATTTTTGTAAGAAGTCTATTGAGAAAATAAAACATACACCTAATCACATCAAATCAACATCACTGAATGTTACACTTCGAACCCATTTGTCTTATGATATGATTACTGATATATTTGTCCATTTTAAGCTTTACAATACAAAACTTTAATTTGATGATTACTCATGTTTTCTGATTGAGTTACCCATTTTGTTTAACCAACACAGATCAAAAACAGTTTGTAACTCATCTCTGCACAGCTTAGAACCTGACATCATAAATTCTATAAGGTTCCAATTTATTTTCTTTTTGTATTTTTCTTTTGTCTCTCATTTTCAACACATTCTCATGGACGGCTTCAGCTAGGTCTTTACAAAGCAATATGGCACGTATACAGACCTGTGTTGACATGATTGACTTGTTCTATCCAAATGGACGGCTTCAGCTAGGTCTTTACAAAGCAATATGGCACGTGTATGGAATCGAACTTATTTTATTTTTGTATTTTCACAAGCTTAATACCAGCTTGATTTTATTTTATTTTCTTATGATTCAATCATTCTCATCTGAATGGACGGCTTCAGCCAAGTCTTTAGAAAGCAATATAGCAAGTGTACAGATTTGAATTCATGAATCATTGGAAACCTTATTAGATCCTATGATGACAGGTGTATGCCTGATTTGAGTCAAAAACTATTTCTCACTTAGCTGATTTTCTAAAACAGATCCCATAAATCAGACTTTGTAAGTTATCACAAATTGTCTATACATTTTGTAAAGTCTGCCTATCAGTACATCAGTTCACAATTCTCATGTGTTTCCAGCTTTTGCATTAACCTAAGCTTTTAAGACATGATAGATTAATACATTACTTTCCCAAAGAAGACTTTCTCATTTTTATAATTTTTAATTGTTTTTGTACTTTTCAAATTTTTAAATGTTTTTGGTTTTTCAAATAACCGACTTTTTCTCCCCCTAAAAACCTAAAACAGAAAATCTTTTTGAGTTTTTGATGAGATATATGAAATAGCAGAAATACTTAATAATGAAAAATAGAACAAAATAAAACTCACTAATAAAATCGATGATCATTTGTTAGTTTCAGATGAAGGAAGGACTCCATCCTTTTGAAAAACACCATTAGCCGATAGCAGATATAAGAATCTGGGTTTATCAAAAGCTTTTGTAAAAGATCGGCTTTCTGGTGATCGGTGTGTATTTTGACAACATCGATGAGTTTCTTTTCAAAACAATCACGTATGAAGTGATATTTGATATCGATGTGTTTGGTTTTCGAGTGCTGGTTTGGATTCTTAGTGACAGCTATGGCGGCAGTATTATCAACAAAGATAGGAGTGTTAGAAAAATGTAACCCATAGTCCCTGAGTTGCTGTTGTATCTAGATGATTTGTGAACAGCAACTAGCAGCATCAATGTATTCAGCTTCACAGGTTGAAGTAGATACCGACGTCTACTTCTTGCACTGCCAGGTAACTAATCGGGTTCCAAAAAACTGACATCCCGCAGTCGTTGACTTGAAGTCTCTTTTTCATCCGCCATAATCTGAATCACTGTATGTAATAAGCTCAAAAATATCATCATTAGGGTACCATAAAGCATGATCAGGAGTACCCTTCAGATATCACATAATCCTTTTCACAGCAATCAGATGTGATACTCTTGGTTTAGACTGATAACGAGCACACAAGCATGTGGCAAACATGATATCTGGCCTAGAAGCAGTAAGATACATAAGAGACCCAATCATTCCTCGGTACCGAGTGGCATCAATTAACTCCCCCTTTTCATCTGGTGTAATCCCGTGATTAACAGCCAGCGGGGTACCAGCAGGCTTTGCATCCGACATACTGAACCGACTCAGAATGTCACCAACGTATTTGGTCTGATGAATGAAAATCCCTGCCTCAGACTGATCCACCTGTAACCCGAGAAAAAAATTCATCTCTCCCATTGAGCTCATTTCAAACTTGTCTTTCATGACCTTCTCAAAGTCCTTGCACAGACTATCATTGGTAGAAACGAAAATGATATCGTCCACATAAACTTGCACCAAGAGCAAATCACCATCCTTTTCTCGAATAAACAGTGTGCAGTCAATGACACCTCTTCTGAACCCGTTGTTCAGAAGGTGAGTAGATAGTGTCTAATACCATGCTCGCGGTGCTTAATGCAATCCATATAAGGCCTTGTCTAGTTTGTAGACTTGGTCACAGTGTAATGGATCCTCAAACCAGGGAGGTTGACTGACATACACTGTTTCACTGATCACACTGTGAAGGAATGCACTTTTGACATACATTTGATAGACTTTACATTTCTTGAAAGATGCATATGACAAGAAAATACGAATTGCTTCAAAGCGTGCAACATGTGCAAACACTTCATTATAATCTAATCCTTCAATCTGTCTGAATCCTTGAACCACCAGACATGCCTTGTTTCGCATAATGATCCCGTGATCATCTTCTTGCAACGAAGAACCCATCTGGTGCCTATAACTTTTGCACCTTTTGGTTTGTTAACAAGTTGCCAAACACCTAATTTCTTGAATTGCAGGAGTTCTTCTTGCATGGCATCAACCCATGATTCCTCTCTCAATGCTTCGGTGACTGTGCGCGGTTCAACTTGAGAGATGAAGCAAGAATGGGCACAGTAGTTTACATCAGTAAAGTCAAGAGTATCAGTAAGGCCTCCAGAAGATAGCTGATTTCTTGTCTTAACCCCGTCAAGTGGACTTCCAATAATGTTCTCATGAGGATGAATGTGATTGATTCTTCCTACAGGATGAGCTGGAACCACAACCTGTGGATCAAGATTGTTCAGATTCAAGTCCTCAAGTCCTGGCACAATATTTGTCAAATTTGGTTCTGGGGCAGCAGGCTGAACTGGGTTATCATCTGTGTCCGAGCTGTCATCATTTATCTATACTGTGGGAATTGAAGTGGATGAAGGTTGCACTGGTTCATCAGGTGCATTTTGTGCATCATACATCATTTGAACAACAACATCTTCATCTGAGTACATGGGAGGCATATTGAATGAGTCGAAAAGGCCTGAATAGTCAAACATCCAGTCTGGACCTTTCCCAGGTGGGGGCATAGAATGTCTTTGAACATCAACATGGTACCACTCCTCCACATTCTGAGTTGATCTGTTGTAGACTCTTTTATTAGGAGCACTGTACCCAAGAAAATACCATTCTTCCACCTTCTCATTGAACTTGCCCTGCTGATGTTTCTTAAGCATCTGCACGGTGCACCAAAAGGTTCAAGATAATTAAGATTTGGCTTTCTGTTGTGGAGCAGTTCAAAGCAAGTCTTCTCATGTCTCTTCACTATCAACACCCGGTTCAGTGTGTAGCAAGCGTTTGCTACAGCTTCATTCCAGAACTGAACAGGAAGTAATGAATCAGCAAGCATTGTTCTAGCAGCCTCAATCAAAGTTTTTTTCTTCCTCTCAGCAACACCATTCATTTGAGGGACATATGGAGCACTAAATTGTTGTACAATGCCCCGAGCATTACAAAAATTCTCCATGTTGTGATTCTGGAACTCCGTCCCATTGTCTGTTCTGAGCATACGAATCTTGAGCTTATAAAGGGATTCAAGTTTGGTCACCAACACTTGAATACACTCAAACGTTTCAGATTTCTCCTTTAGAAAGAAAACCCAAGAGTGTCTGGAATACTCATCAGTAATGACTAAACAGTACTGATCCCAGCTATACTCTAGCGGTTCACTGGACCAAATAAATCCATGTGAAGAAGCTCAAGAGGAACAGTGATTGAATGAAACTTCTTCAGCTTGTGTGACTTCTTGGTCTGCTTTCCTTTCTTGCATGAAACACAGATATCAGACAGCTTAAAATTCTTCAGACTGACCCTCTCAACCAAGTCATTGTGTACCAAATGATTCATCTTGTGTAGGGGCGTAAACGAACCAAGGCAGCTCGTGAAATACTCTGGATCGGATCGGTAAAAAGCTCGAATGAGCCGAGCCTTAACGTGCCCAAGCCCGAGCTCGAGCCCAAAAACATGGCTCGTTTAGTTATCGAGCCCGAGCTCGAGCTTTACATATCGAGCTCGAGCCAGCTCGCGAGCCTTAACGAGCTTTCTGAATATATAATTTTTATTTATTATATTAAGTGTTTATTTATAAAATTAATTATTTTTATATATAAAATTATGATAAATATATTTAAATCAAATATTTTATGTTAAATTTAGAAAATATAATTATAAATATAATTAAATTAGTAATTAAAGTAAATAAATTAAATAAATAAAATCTAAACGAGCCGAGCCAAGCCGAGCTGAGCTTGAGCCTAAAAATTTTCTAACGCACCGAGCTCGAGCCTAGTAAATAAAGCTCTTAACGAGCCGATCTCGAGCTCGAGCCCGAGTTTATCTAAACGAGCCGAGCTCGAGCCTTAACGAGCTCGGGATCGGCTCGGCTCGTTTACACCCCTAATCTTGCGTAGCAAATGGCCCATCCTCTTATGCCAAAGAATTGAATCTTTCTCAGTTGCCTTTGACATAAACATGAAGCTGTGGAAGATGTTGTTGAAGCTGTGGCCATGTTGAGCACATACAAGTCCTGCTTACAGGGAGCTGACATCAAAATCCAATCGTCAGGAATAGTCACACCTTGCTTGAGTATGTAGCGGTTGGTGTTATTGAAAAGAACTTTGTATTGCTTGTCACAGATCTGTGACACTGGAAGAAGATTATTTTCCTAACTGCTTGACATATTTGACTTTGTCGAAAGAAACTTGGCCATTTGACAGAATACCCTCTCCTGTTATGAACCCGCCTTTGTCACCAGCAAATGCTACGTATCCACCTCGAACTGAATTAACATTGGTGAGCAGCGAAATATCACCAGTCATGTGCCTAGAAGCCCCACTATCAACAATCCAAGAGCTGTTAAGAGCAGCTGTTGGGGCAACCTGCACAATCACAAACAATTAGTTCGTTTTGGGAACCCAATCCTTTACAGTCTTGGGTTGACCCAATGAGTCTCGGATCCAAACATCGATCCATTTACCATCAGGGGTATCCTTGTCTGGAGTTGGTAAAACTGAAGTCTCAGAAGACTTGACTTTCCAAACTGTGTTTTTGCTGAAAGAGTTTTTCAGGTAAATGGATGATGACTTTGATTGATTGACATTGATCACTTTAGGAACATCCAAGTTCAATAATTTCCCTTCACCCTTGTTCAAAGATTTAACCTGATTTGGTTGTTTGGGTTTTGCTTAAGTTGACTTAGATTAATATTTGACAGCTTTGATAAAATTCTGATTAAGTTTTCTCGGTGGTGCAATCTTTGATCTGATCAACTGAGGACAAAACCTGACTATGTGTCCAGGTGCATCACACTCAAAAAAAACTCTGTGATCCTTTTGATGAAAATGTTTGAGTTTAGAAAAAGGCTGATTTTGTGGTTTAAAAACATTTGTTTTAGTCTTGTTCTGATTAAAACCTAAACCCTTTTTCCCATTAGGAATAAGATTGTCAATCTTGTTAGACACACAAGCTTCATTTTCTTTTGAAGCTTTCACAAAGCCTAATGCTTGATAGATTTTTGAAGATGAGATTGGGTCACCTTTCATGACAACAGGTGTCTGATTCTGAGCAACAATACCATTAGATGAATTACCAGATTCATCCTCAAAATCTGAGACCCAATCTTCAAAAATTCCCTCCCCAAAAGATTCCTCAGACAATGAGGAACCCTCATCAGTAATCATCCCAATGGATCAATTACTAATGGAGTTTTAACTTGGAAATCTTTAACATCTTTGTCATCTGGTGAATTGACAAAGCTGTTTAAGTTTGGTGGAGGATATTGTTGATAGCTCAACTTTCCCTTACCCTTCTGATCAGTACCCTTACTGATCATGTGCTCAATGATATATGAGGAGCTTTCATAGCTCTTGAGCTTTTGACCAAAGGTCTCATAGTCACACTCGACTATGGCTAACTTCTTCTTGATCTCATTGATAGTATTGAGATAAGAAGTGATAGCATCTTGCTTGTTCAGAACAGCAATCTCAGCCTCATGAAGTTGTCGGTTTAAAAGTTCAATTTTAATTTGAAAATCTTTTTCATTAGATTTTAAAACTTTGTTTGCCTCAATACATTGGTTGAGATCACTGATCAAATCAGCATTGTGCTTCTGATAAGCAAGGACCTTGCTGTCAAGGTCAACACAGTTAAAACATCTAAAATGAGAAGATGAACATTCATCAGATACCTGATCTGACTGAAGATGCAGCAGGAGTAGCAGATGAGTTTACCATCAAAGAAAACTGAGTAACAGGTTCTTCAAGATCAACATCATAATCAGCTTGAGTGTCTGAGTCTGACATGCTTTCTGACTCTGAACCACATGTTTCTTCTATACTAATATGTGTTTCTCCAGAAGTGTTATTTTCACTTGAATCATCCAACTTCTGAATCTCAGCAACACATGCTTTATCATGTTCCCCTGATCAGAATTGAATCTGAAGTCCCAATTTTCACCTTCTTCCTGTTGTACCATCAATGCCTTGCTTGTATTTGAGGAGCCAGCCTGAGCAGGAGACTCAATAGAAACAAGACTTCTTTCTGGATTTGCTGCAGAAGACTTCTGATGCTTAAAAGGATTCTTGTTCCCTGCTTTCCTTGGTTGTTTTGCACTGTCTTGCAAAGTGCCCTTCTCCCCACAATTATAGCAAGTGACAGATGCCATGTCAAAACCAAATTTAGACTCTTTGTTCAGGTTGATGTCTTTGCCTGTTCTTCTCACAAACTCCTTGGATCTCCTAACAGCACTGGCTAGAGTCCACATGATATCAATCCTCTCCATATCATCTGGGTCTATCTGAGAATAATAATCATTGGTCAGATAAGGATTGCCGATCTGTCCAGCTACTAATCCATCATAGGAGCTGACAAGAGTAGACAAGAGACACATGTGCTCCTTGGCAATCTCTACAGTCACTTTATCAAAATTATCTGTCTTCAGACTGGTGGCAGGTGATGATGTTCTTTCTGAGAGCTGGATGAGGAGGATGACTGACTAAAATGAATCTGATTGGAAGATGGAGCTTCGGTAGTCTGGGAAACAAAAGTTGTCTTTAGTGGAGCATGAGAAGAGGCTCTCTCTACAGTGGGGTAGAATAATATAATGAAGGGTCCTGGACTTGAGCAACTCTCTTGGCCTTCCACTTGTTTTCAATTCCTGCTCTTTCAATTTCTGGATGAAATCATTGATGTCAATATTTGCCATCATCTCATTCTATTTAAGAACCATCAAAAATGACTCCCACTTAGGACGTAGAGCATCTGCTGCCAAACAAGGATCTTCTCCTGAGTTGTAGTCTTGACTTGATGTGATTGAACAGCTCACTCAGAAGATGATAGAATCTTGCAATCAGATCATCCAGTGATTCATTCCACACATACATGAAGCAGTTGAATTCCTTCCTCAAAGCTTTTGACTTGATGTTCTTCAATGCATCATTGCCCTCATATCTCTGCTGCAAGGCATCCCACAAATACTTAGAGGATGTAAACTGTCTGAACTGATGGAAGATATCAGTTGCAATGGACTGGGACATGATAGCATAAGCTTTCTTTTCATAATCATAAAGCTTCCTCTGTGGTCAGTCATCCGTGTGACTAACATGGTGTCCCATCTTCATTCAAAGGCCTTAGATAACCAACTTCAATCATCATCCATAAGTTAGTGTCCACTCCATTGATGTGAATCTCAAATCTGTATTTCCAGTGCGGGTAATCATCTAAGGACAACAACTTGGGAGCTTTATTAGAGTTCCCT